>JAUZNJ010038680.1:0-11006 GCA_034780135.1 Jordanella pulchra
AAGGAACAATCAGATCTCTGATATCAGACGGAGCTTGGTTATTTAGGGCTTTATAAGTGAGAAGGAGGATTTTAAATCCTATTCTAGATTTAACAGGAAGCCAGTCTGGAACATATTCTGGTTCTGTTTAAAACCAGGATGCTTGAAGCTGTTGCGGAACATCCACCTCCTTCTTCTTCACCCAAAAGAACCTTCCTGTTCCTCCAACAGCTAACCTGAATGTAGCCACCTGCTCTGCCTGAACCCAGATGTGTTCTGGATCCATATGATGTGTGGCAGAACCGAGCAGTGCTATTTCAGGCTGCAGAGGACAGATTGAACTAAAGCCGGATTAATCCCTGCAGAATTTGTGTCATTCCTCCAAGCAACACTAAATCCAAATGAAATTATCCAACCGGCCTGCTGCCATCATCACCATCCTCCTCCTCATCATTGAGCACAGAGTGTTTGCTTTGATTCAAACACATGATCTGCCCCACCCCCTACCCCCGGGGCAGGCTTTACTCCTCTCCAGCTGTGACTGATGGGAGAGAACCTGATTGATGGTGACAGTCAGAACCCAGTGGAGGGATTGTTCTGTGGGCTTGGACTCTGGCTCGGTCAGTGTGCCCTGTTGCATCTGCTAACACACTGAAAGAAAAGCCTGGACCTTCACCAGTTCCTTCACCTTAGCCTCATCCCGGAACCCTAAAAAACAAGATCTTTGAATTAAACTCCATTCCACTGGGTCAGAAGATAGAGGCTCAGGTTCACCAGCTTCACCACAGTAGCTGGCACTCTTCTGACCCCTGACCTTTCAGCTTGGCAGAACTTGTAGAATTCTTTGACCTGGTTTCTGGTCCATTACAGGGTAAGACAGAGGCTCACAGGACATTACATACATCACTGTTGTTGGGGGGGTTGCTATAGACCCAGGGATAGTTCATCTGCTCCAACTTTCCCAGATGTTCTTTATGTGGGAAACTCTTGAAGAAGCCACCTTGGTTTATTTATTTGAATCCCTCTGTTGAAGCCTGGTTGAAAAACAATGTCTGACAGAGGAGGAGGAGGAAATCATGACGCATGTTATCAAAATGCTGATAAATCCAGAAGCTTTCTTTAGAATATTGGGAAGTGTAAACATGTTCTGTTTTTCACTGGAATGAAATGACCTGTGTAAATGATCATCAAAAAATAATGAATGACTTCATGTTTTTAGGAGCCAGTGACATATTTTCCTTGTCGACCAACGTGGGTAACACACCTTTTTCAGTGAGACTGGACTGTTTTATAGCTGCATACCAATAACATGTCTGTTTCCATGGTAACACCTTCTGCAAATTCATTTTTCATTTGACAGAAAAAGTAAAAACCCAGAATTTATTGCAGTCTTATGTTTGTTTTTTCTTTTTAATGCTATATTTGTGATTTCTTTCCCATCATCCTCCTGAAAAGCTTTTAAAACACAAATAAAGCATCTGAATGCAGCATAAGGCTAAAATACTTTTGTTTTCTCCTGCCAGACTAGATGTTGTGCAGAACACATTCTGAGTTTTAGTGAGAGAAATACTATTACAGAGATAAATATTGTTAAGATATTCAGCCAAATAACCTGATCGCAAGTTCTCTACATATGCAGATCTGTTTGCCAGAGAGCAATTTACCTGAGTGCAGTTTGATCATTTCAGAAAGTCAAACCTATTTGCTGGAGTTGGACCCAAACACTCTGAACACCTTTAGTCTGGAGGAGCTTAGTCTGTCCACCAACCCTCAGTTCTACATGAAACACTAACTACAATTTGCTTAGAAATGTGCTTGGTTTCACTGGCTCATATTTTTGTCATTTCTGCCATTAATCTCGCACCAGGTTGGATCTGAGAGATGTTCTGTACCATCAGGGGAGCGACCTTTGACCAGAACATGAAGGAGTAGACGGTCTCTGAAGAGACACAGACTGAACAAGAAGTCAACCTTGAGGTTTTACAGCTCAAGCAATCGCCCTTAATCAATAAAACGTGCGAAAAGTTTTCTGCTGAGCTTGAGAACGATCGCATGAGAAGCAGCAGAAAAGCTCAAGTCGACTTTACTGTGATCCTAATGTATTTGCTGGAAACAAATGAGTCGAGTTTAAAGTTTAGAAAAATAAATTAAAAATCCATTTCAAATTTCTCGAACATGGAAACCGAGCTCAGAGTTCCTTCAGCTGAAGGAGGTTCTGCAGGCTGGTGGATCGGAGCAGGACTCACAGTTTGTTCAGTTAAGTTCATCTTCATCTGCTGCTCCCTGTTTCTGCTTTTTAAAGATTCAATCCAAGGCACTACGTATTAGAACCTGTTAACAGCCATTTTGTTTCCTGGTGTAATGATGGATCCGAGGGAGCTAAACTTTATCTTGAGTCTCGACAAACGAAGAAGAAGCAATAAGAAAGACATCCTGAGGCTTTAATATAATGTGATCTTCATTAAATGTTGGGTTTAAATGTAGCTAGCTGTGCACCTTTGTTTATCAGTGTGTTTGAGGAGGAGTTTTCATCATATTTACCCTAAATTCTGAGTTTTTGTGCTTGGATTGGTCTGAGTAAGCAGAGTAAGATGAGCAGAGAGTGAAGAACAAATTGATGATGGGATTCCAGTCTTTACTCACTCTTAGATCATCATTCATGAGCCGACAAAGCTTATTTGTTTCCTGAAGGAAGAGGTTTTATGAGAAAAATAAACTGCCTGAGGCTCAATAACTCTTTTTAATTACAGTTTTTTATTTTAAATTATTGGATATCTTTCCCAAACAGTTTGTATGTTATTCAAGGAGAAATGTGCAGAACTGATGATTAAATCCCAACCTCAAAATGTTTTTTTTCTGTGGAGAAAACATTTCACAAATAAAACATGATCAGTTCTGATTTAATCTGAGATGGTGTAAATATTAGTGGGAAACATTAAGATTAGTAGGGGTTCTCCGCTGTTCTTAATTTGCTGGTGCTGCCTGTGTGCAGCAGCCTCTCTGATCCCTCCAACATGACAGCCAATGGAGTCACCTGGATGGTCGTTAGGGAGGTTCTGATGGGTCGTTGGCTTCATTGTTAGGGTTACCCCCCCCCCCAACCATCTGTCTTCCTTGGCTAGAATATGGACGTTGTTGTCCTCCAACCAGTGTCCTTTGGTCTTCAGGTGTAGGAGGACAGCTGAGTCCTGTGGAGTTAGCCTGCCTGTGTTGAGCAATGTTGCTGCGCAGAGGTTGCTTGGTCTCTCCAATGTACAGGTCTGGGCTTTGCTCCCTACACTGAACAGCATAAACCACATAGTCAGTCTTGTTCCTGGGTGTCTTATCTTTGGAGTGAACCAGGACCAGAGTCACCTTTTATTTCTTTTCTCCCCCCGCTTTTATTTCTTTAGTCACACCTACAGTATATTTATCCCTGTTCTCTCCAGCATCCGTTAGAACTGAGGAAGCCTCTTGGATTAAAGGAAAAATGTCTTTTAGAAAAAGTCACATCCAGTTGCCTAAACTGAACTTTCCAAGCTAGATGGGATTACTATTTTCCTGCGATGGCTCCTTGGTTTATTACAGAGCTGCACACTTTGATGCAAATTGCAGGAAACTGGAGAGAAAATGGCCTCTACATGCCTACAGGAATCCTATCTAATCTGGAAAAACAGTTTCCTGCTGTATGTAATGACCCTTCGTAAAGCAAGAGCAGCATATTTCTCCTCATTAATAGAGAAGAATAAAAATAATCCTTTTTAATACAGTGGCCAAACTGACCAAGTCTTCCTCAGCAGATGGACACTCACACTGAGGCCGGTTCTGCTTCTGCTGGAGGTTTCTTCCTGTTCAAAGGGAGGGTTTCTCTCCACTGTCGTCGCTGCTTAAGAGTTTATATCTCTGTCTCTACATGCTCATCATGTAAAGTCAATGACTGGATCCAATCAGCTGGTTTTCCTTAGATAGAAACTTTGACGCTTCAATCTGACTGGAGGATCTGATTGATCTAGATCTATAAAGAACTTTGGGATGAAGGTAAAGACTGGTTCAGGAGCTGATGTGATCTAAAAGATCTGTTTATGACATGATCCGGGTTTCCCCCAGTCCCTTTTGAGTCAGTTTTCTTTGTGCCCTGTTCTCCATTCCTCCACCAGGTGGCACCAGCTCCCCGATGGTGTGTGGTGTGGCGTTGGTTGCGCAGCTGTTCTCCATCAAGCCTCATCAGGTCTCCTTTAAGAAGAGTTCGCTGTCAGCCCAACACTGCCGAGTGTTTGCCAGTAATGGTACCATTAAGCCTCCTGAGTGTGTCTCTGTGAAATCTTTCCTTGTTGCATTGAACTAACCTGTTCCTCTGTGCTCCTCGTTGCCTTCAGGTGTTCCTCCGTGTCTTCCGGACTCACCAGTCAGTTCCTGGCTTTCTCGTTGCTGCCTGAGACCTTCCTCGTGACGCCGTGGTACTTACCCACTGGATGCCCGAGCTTCATACTCGGCTCCTCCGTTCTCCCCGGTAATCTTCTGGTTCCCACGACTGGCAGCTTGAACTCTTCTCTGGACATTGACTCCCTGAGCCCTGTCCGATCCCCCTCCACACACACCTCTGCATATGGATCATAAAGACACTGAAACCCGGACAATCGTACTCCCCTCCAAGCCAACAATCTTCTTCTAAACAGTAAGGAAACCAGTTCAACCTAGTCCAGAAGTCCTTTCTCCCACATTCCTCGAACTCACCTTCTCTGTTTCCTCCTTCAGTGATTTCCGTTTCCTGCCCCGGCTGTTTACCTGTGGACTCTTTGATTAGAGCAGCTCCGTCTGCCGCTACTAACCCTTTGTCGTAGTGTTTCTGCATGTGGGCTAAGAACTTAAAACTCAACATGACAGTTTAGAGATCTGAAGGGATTTAAAAGTTCAGGAGGCTCTGGTCAAGGTCAGAGTGAAAAGTGTTTTCAAGTTTAAATGATTTAAAAACAAATGATTTATGATTTTTGTGAATAAAGAAATTATACTTTGCTGATTTTTAAATTTTCTTCTATTGTTTTCAGTATTTCTCATGACCATCAGAATGTGATGTATTGGGTACCATGTTTATGTTAAAATGTCTTTTCCCCTTAAAGTGCAGAGGGACACTTTTGGTTAGCTAAGGTCAAAGTGGACAAAATATGTTAAACATGTTAACAACATGCTCCACACTAATAACTGTGCACCGATTTAAAAAGTTTAGGTAAATAAAATAAAGTCAGTTATCTGGCCTCCCACACCCAGGTTCCGATGCTTTTATGATAGTTAAATATGCTACAGCAACATAATGTTCTCCATATGTCGATGACTTTAACAACTCCACATGCTTTGTTAATAAAAGCTGCAGCCTTTGCCTCATTAAGCGTGAAGAACCTTGGAACCTTGGTGTTTTGTTTACTCCAGAACTCATCTAATCCTCCTCTTTTCCTTTCTGGAGTTCTGTCCACTTATTTCCTTCTATGGCCGATCGGTTCTCATCATCAGTTCTCCCAACTCCACCTTTGTCCCTGTTTTCTCATCCATCCACATAGTCTTTGTTCACGCTCAATCCCCCAGTAGCTTCAGGTTCATACTGCTACGGTAGAACATCCATTAGTCCCATCACCTCTGGTAGTGAGAGGAAAAGCTTTGTCTGTCGTAACCAGTACCAAATTACTAGAAAGGGACGGGCTGTAGTCTCTGGAGACAAAGATTATTACCCGCCTCCGCAAACAAAGAATGAAATATTTACAAAAAGTCTAAAAGCTAAACCCTGGATGTCTCCAAAATGATATGAGCTCTACATCAAGGCTCCTTCAGATGTCTGTAGCTTAAAGGATTGCAGAGCCTTACCTTCGTGGTCGGAAGGTTAGGCCACCGTAAGTCTAAATGCTGATGAGCGTCATCTTGATTAAAACCAGAGCAGAAAGCAGCAGCTGAAAGCTTGGATTTATAGAGCTAGACTTATTGATTCAGTGTCGCAAACAGAGAGTAACTGGAAGCTCTGGGCGTAAACAGCCTCTCTGGCCTTTGGTCGTACCTCAACTATTCTTCCTCTCCTCTACTTTACATCTTTCAGCTGATGTTCCTCCTCTGGTCTGTTAGCGAGCTGTTGACCATAAATGTGTTCAGTTAGCATACACCACGGCAGCCTGTCAGTTCTCGTGGGGTTTGGGCTGTCGGGACTCTTTGGTCCATCTTCCAGAACCTGTGGATCTAAGCAGGAGAAAATTGAAGGTCTGTCTGTCCATGGCTCTTTAAAGCAAACAGTAAGTTCATAACCTTTTTATTTGGCAGGATGTCTGACTCTGCAGAGAGTTAAAGATCTCCAGGACCTGAAACTGTTAGCGCAATAAATGCTGATTTAATGAGTTTAAAGTGGGACAGATTTAGGTATTTTAGACTTTCCTCAGGCCTAAACATCCAGCTCTGCTCTGCAAGGGATTCATTCCACATGCATGTCACACTTTTCAGATTTTTATTAGATGAAACAGTCAAACAAGAAACAGACCAATTTTCCATCTGATAAAATATTTTCTGTTGGTCTGTCTGTCATTCGATATCCCATCAAAATCATTGAGGTTTATGTTTGGATGAGAGAACATGTATTGATTTCATATAATGAATATAAGGCATCATTCATTGGGAAATATTTGTTCTGTTCATGAGTCTTTGTTTTTATGTTTCTAATAAGAAGTTTCCAGCTTCGCTCACCGATACACTGAAAGAGATATTTTCACTCCATTAAAACAGGATTGTCTTTATTATTCTGTAGAAATACGGAATGTTAGCTTTATTTTAATCCAAATGTTACAAAAAGTCGAGATATTTCTTTACATTTGTTCACGTTTTCTTTTTAGTTTATAAGTTGAACTTTAATGACTGTTGCAATGTTAGCTGGTTGTAGTCTAGAGTAAACTACAACCAGAAAAATGAAGCTTTAACAGTTTGTTTGATTAAAACGACTTTGTTAGAATATTCGGCCATGAAGCTGCTGCAAAGCTTTGATAAAGACGGTTGGACGTCCTCTGAAAAACCAGCGAGGTTCTATTTCTACCAGCAGATCGTCTTAAATGTTGAACTTTGAGTCAAAGAAGTGGATTTGTGTTGACCCTTGACCTTTAAATCTGTTGAAATGAACTCCCAGTGTGCTGGTGGAGTGTCTGAGGTGTGAGAGTTTGGGTTCTGACTGGATGTGGACGCGCTGTCAGGACGTGTCGTCATGAGTCCTTCATCAGTCCCAGCTGGGACGCTTTAAGTACAGCCTGAGCCTCTCGCAGCAGCTGATGTTTCAGCCCAAAATACATCGATATGCAGAGGATTTGGTTCACGTTAAGCCTGCTGACTGCTGCAGCCACGGCCTGCAGCCGTAAATGGATTTGGAGTTGGAGCCGAGGACACAGGAATTAGGCCTCTGCTGCTAATTGCTCAGTAGAAAGATTTGTTTGAACTGGGCGGGGGGGTGTCTGTGTAATACAGGAGACAACATAGAGAAAGACTTTCTCTGCCTTTAAATGTTCCCTGCTCCGTCCCCACAGAGTTCCCCTAACTACACCTTCTCCTCAGCCCTACATCCACCCTGAGAATACAGCCTGTAAATGGGTGCATTTTTCTCTCAGAGGGGATGAAAGTCTTCTTCTAGGAAAAGTCCCACTGAAGGAAAACAAGACATCAGGTTGTTTCTGTAGGAAGTCCTTCTGTCTTTCCTATTCCTCTCATCGTTCAACCTGCTCTGATGTGTTAATGAGGCTCCTTCCTAATCCCAGTGAGACCAACATTTCTCTGGGATCAGCAGAGCGAGGGACGCTCTCAGAGGAAGGGCATGAGAGAAGCGATGCAGACAGTCAGAGGGAAAACGTCAGGAAATCACCTTGGATATGTTGGTCAGCTGTTTGGACATGAGTGGAGCGGATCACTTTGGAAAGGAGCTGAGAAACAAAAAGTTTATGAAACACAGCCGAGGAGGTTCTGATTGTCCACCCACTAAACGAAACGTCCTCTTCATCGGGGCCATCATTTAACAGGACGAGGAGAAACATGATGATGATGATTAGGAGGAGGATGGTCTTGGTTCACCTGACAGAACGTCCAGAATACTGCTCATCCTCAGTCTCTTCGTTGAAAATTCACAGTTTCCCTTCAAGCTCTTCTCCCCTGATGACATGTGGTGCTTTCCTTTTCTTCTTTGACCGACATTTCGCCTGCAGGATTATCTGGGATTATCCAAAAGCTTGTCTTCAAGCTTCAGTCCCTCTTTGGACTTTTGATTCCCCTCCACAATCAGAAACTTTTGTCTGGAGGAAGCATGAATTATTCAGCACTGACTGGAATTCACTGCTCTGAGGAAAGCTTAGCTAAAGAAAAACAAGTCATTTTCATTGTAGTAATTAAATGAATTAACGAGAACAGTGTGGATCAGGCTGCCTTCGCCTCTGACTGCTGCCCAATCCTTTTTGCACCGGACTTCATATTCCCCTTGCAAGGAATGGAACCCAGCCACCAGGCACCTGCTCCCATCTCCACCGACCAGGCGTTTTGCCTAGCCCGTCACCCAGAGCGCGTTTTCCTTGGAAGACCCAACCAGGGTCATTTAAGCCTGCAACTATGCAGCCTCTGGGAACGTCCAGGCTCTGAAACCTCCACCAAGTTAAGGTTACAGCTCAGGAGGGCCGTGGGCGGCCGAGTGCTGGAGGGGGTCTGGTTTGGGGACCAGCGGGTCTCATCCCTGCTCTTTGCAGATAACGTGGTTCTGCTGGCTTCCTCCTGCCAAGACCTACAGCAGAAAGGAGGCGGTTCGCAGCCGAGTGTGACGCAGCCAGGATGAAAATGGGCTCCTCCAAATCTGAGGTTCTGGTTCTTCAGGTTAAAGGTTAAAGAGTTCCTGCCTCCAGTGGTTCCTGTTGATCAGTGGGGGGGCGGAGGTGGAGTTGATGGACGGGTCGGTGCTGCTGCTGCTATAATGCAGACGCTGCTCTGTTCTGGTTCAGAGGCTGAGAGAAAAGACTACGCTCTGATTTATGGTCGGTCTACATTCTACCCTCACTTAGGGTCATTCTCTGCCTGAGAGAGGCTGAGGAGAGTAGAGCTGCTGCTCCTCCACATCCAGAGGAGTCAGTGAGGAGGAGCAGTTATTTAGTCAAATATTTGGCACATTTTTAGGAGGTTGCATCAAACAGATAAAATATGCAAACTGTACAAGTTATCAGTGAGTTATTCTAAAAGGATTAATTTCTGTTCTACATTATTCTCTCCATCCCATGGATGCATTTCTTTTCTTCTACACTATTTCATTAGTTTTAATTCCTTTAAAATCATTTTGTCTTTAATTTTTATTTTGTTAAACACGGTTGTCTTGGGAGGAACTGTTTACATGACCACCACTAGATATGTTTTTATTGAAAGTACCTTTGAGTATTTTTCAGTTGAATGTTCTTCATAATCATCTTTTTTAGTTATTTTAGGAAAGATCGAGTCTTTTATTCATACATTTTCTAATTATGCATTTATATTTCTGCCCCACTTGTTTTTTATTGTGAGCATACGATTGATGGTGTTTGTCATTTTTATCAATTCCCTTCTTTTGTTAATTATGGTTGCTGATGTTAATTACCTACTTTTAAAAGTACTCTCAGTCTAGCAGAGCACCTGCTAGACGAGGCTTGATGTGGGTCTTATCTCACTGATGTCCAGTTTTAGATGTTTTGGTAAGAAGCAAGACTCCTACAGACTCAATGTTTTTCAATAACTGCTTCAGTTTGTTGCAAACTGTTTACTCTGTCTATGAATATCCCTCCTAACAATGAAATCCTGTGTGACCAGAACAGGGAGAATATTGGCAAAGACCGTATCTGTTCTCCTTTGCAAGGATTAATAAAATCTGCTTGGATGAGGAGCACCAGATCTCAATTTCTTTTTAAATAAGACATTTTTTCCAACAACACTCATCAACTAGTAATTTACACATGGACCTACAGAAATCTCTAATTGTAAACAGCAATCTGTTTTGTCCCATGATTCACATCTGGATTTCAGTAAAAATGAAGACGTGGTGCATTTGGGTGTCATGGATTTTCCAAGTCTTCGATCCTCATGCAGGAGAAACACTCAGGAGTAAATTGCATCAGAAAAAAGATGTTTAATGAACAGAATGATAAGTAACAAGGGGATCCAATGGGAAAACAGGGGGGGGGGGTAACTAAGAGCTCTGAAGGGAGATATAAATTAAAACTGTTGAAGATGCTTGGGTTTACTATGAGCTAACTGGAGTGGACTAGCAGCACCGCCAGGTAGAGATGAGTAGGTCCAGGATGGTGCATCGTGGGTGTTTCTATGGCAGAGACGGTTTGAACAGCTCTTCCTTAGTAACTTGTGGAGAATAAAGACATCCTCATATTCTTCAGCAGAATTAGCCCAGAGGATCTTTTTCAGCACGTCTGTGTTATCAGGACTTTATATGCAGATAAGTTAAGGTAGGTCCTAAAATTAACCTCTTCATCATTTCACACCTGTAACAACACTCTGAGATGTGTAAACATTTATTGTTTAACCATCAACTTTGAAACAAATGGCAAATCTACAAGGTAGTCTGAGAAATAAAATGTTAAGGGTAACGCAGCTTGGAGATTTCCTCCAGGTAGCATCCAAGGTCTGTGCAACGACATGCAGGATCAGGTGTGACGCAGCGCTGCAGAAATCTGTCTCCATGCCAGCAAAACTGGGTCTACTAACACATCACAGGATGACCAGAGAGTCAGATGCGAGATCTCCAAGATCTCCATGCACTTCACAGAAAGGGGGCGATGGTTGTGAAGGAAGAAGGGTTAGGGTCAGAGCGTCAGTAATGTTAGTAAATAAAGGTTCAATAAAAACAGAATCTGAACTTGAACGTATGAACTGTGAGGGGACGTCCACCTCTGAACCAGCAGCAGGAAGGTCTTGAGCAGAGCAGAGCTTCTGTTGGACCTTTTCTGGAGGAATTTACCCTTAGTTTGAGGCAACAGAAAGAACCTCCTGCATTTGCTTCAGGATCAACCTCCCTCTCCCTCTGT
>JAUZNJ010038681.1:0-10000 GCA_034780135.1 Jordanella pulchra
CAGCCAAGATACTGCGCAGAACCCTCAAGCTCCCAGGCCTCTGGTAGAGGACCCGAGCTCAGAGGATGAAAGAGACCGGAGGCTGAGAAGGGAATCATTATATATATATATATATCTATATATAGATCTATATCTATATATCTATATATAGATATAGATATATAGATATAGATATATATAGATATATCTATATATATATCTATAGATATATATAGATATATATCTATATATATAGCCACTAAGGTTAGTTGACAACCTTAGTTTCTCAGTTGAATAACATTTGGCAGTTCTAAACAAATGAGTTTTTAACTTTGATTTAAAAGAACTTGAAGAGCCATTGTGGGGATTCCAAGGAACTTCTGAAGGCTCCAGAGCTGCAGGTTGTAGACTCTTGATTTAACTCCATCAGATATTATTTGTTTACCTCCAAGTGAGTTGTGCCCAAAAACCCTCCAAATGGAGCCACTCTGAAAACATCGTGATCCAATGTTTGCCTTCCTTAAACATACTCCTTTCGATGCAAAGATAAACATCTGTACTCTGACCTCCACTTATTCTTAAGCTAAGGGTGAGCAGACTTCACACTCATTTTTTGGACACTTACATCTGTGATGTTTTTATGTGTTATGATTTGGTTCTCTTGACCAAAGATGAGCATCTGAATTTAGATGTGAATAGCTTTGTTATTCCACTCATTTCCCTTCTAACCATAACAGACTGAAGCAGTATCTATGTTACTGCAGACAAGGCATCAGTCAGTCTGTCAATCACATCGCCTGCACACAAGTTTCCAATCTGCTTGAACTCCTGTATTTCAGGCAGAAAAAAATGACCTCTGACATGAGGGAAGCATTACAACTTTTCTTCAGATTGTGGTGTTGCTTTGGAATCGTTCTCAGATGAGAAGAATGTGTGCGTTGCTCTCTTACAGTTTTGTCTGCCACACTCCACAGCTCCAACTCTTTCCTATTTGCAAGCCTCTAAGCAAAACTTTTTAGCATTGTTTAAGATTATAGTGTATGGATTTAGGTTCAAAAGACCCAGATAAGGAAAAAAATATTCCTCTTTAAGACTTGTGCACTTTGTTCACAGAAAAAAAATGAAAAAGATAAGCTTTGAATACATATATTTTATATTTCGTTCCTTAAAAATAGAAGCAGAGAAATTTGACTTTTCATTTTAAATATCTAAGAAATTCTATACATAGTTTCAAACACATCACTAAAGAGACATTTCCTGTGAGTGCTAACCACAGAGAACATCAACATCTGCCAGTCTGTGACAAGTCAGCAGATGACAGTGAATGTATTTGACTGGAATATATGCAAAAGTCTGGAGCTGCAGGAGCTCAACAGCTCTGCGTTTCAGGTGTAGTCGCGGTTCTAACACGATGCACAGCAAACATCTTCACAGGTTCAAACTTTTATCTCTCTCTTTGCTTAAGACACCTGTCAGTGACATCATCAGGGGGAGCATACGTAATTATGTAATCAAGCAGACACATTACATATGTAAATGTCATTAATTGCAGACATGGGTTTGGAATACTCATTCAAATTAGCCACATCGTTTATGCAAGGATCTCCTGCCAGCGTTAAAATCATTGAACTAATTAGGTCAGTCAGTGCAGGTTGAAACAATCTGAAAAGCAATTTCAGTTCCAATTAATTTTAAACTGAGAGAATGGGAGCAATACAGGATCCACATGCGTGAAGGGACAGGAAGGACAAAAACAGCACAGTCACACTCATAAAAAGACAACAATTACTGGAAATCATCAACCAGGGCTTTTGGATTTGTCAACAGCTACTGACTCATAGTGAGTCTTTGTAGATCTGACAGTAATCATTCTGTGAGAAGATAAACCAGTCGCTAACCAGCTGGAAAAAAAATACAATCTTTGTTTTAAAAACAACTGCTAAGGTTCATTCAATGCATCAGTTAAGGTATCAGTTAAGATTCAATCATGTGTTCATTTCTGAAGAAACACTATTTAAAAACAGCAGCTTTAGATTTTCAGTTGCAGTTCTGTCATATAAAGTGCAGCAGTGATAGGAAGTTAACTGTGTAAAGATAACAACAACTGTGTAAAAATAACAGCAGCGCAAAATACAAGTCTGGTCTCAAGTAAATTGATTTATTGGGATCAACGCTGAGAAATTTAATGCAAAGTAAAGTTTGGTTGATTAGATGGTAAATAACTTAAACAGACAATGCACTTGGAAAACAATAAACCTGTAAAACCCTTAATTCCATGTTTCTGAATAGGTCCATACTCATCCAGTCAGTCTTTAGACACTGCTGTTAGCAGAGATACTAAATGGGAGGTTTGGTTGATCTCAAAGGAAAGTTGACACTCGACTCCATGAAGAAAGCCCTTACAATCAACCATGCCTGTTGGTGTTATGTCTTTCTCTATCATGTTAGAAATGTTTTTTTGTAAGGCCTTTTCACTTTTCTTTCATCACATCCTCCTCCTAGGAAATCCTTGTATTTGTTGAAATGCTGATGCTTTTTCATGCCTCATCATGGCTGGATGGGCTATATATAGCAAGCTGACGACTTAATAAATGTGGCAATTGGTTGTATTTACAGAAAGAACCACATAAAACTCATTCTGCATCCTTTATGCCATTAGATATAGAAAAATAACTCCACAACGGTATTTGGATTGCTTCACGTTTCTCCTCTGGCATGCCTGCTGGATGTTTATTTCTCAAAAAAGTAATATGATCTGGCGCTGCTTAAGGATGAACAGCAGCACCCTTCTCTAGGTGTTGACCTCAGTGCAACATTGAAAGAAGGCTTATCAGATGGAATAACTCTAATTTAAATTATTTGTTTGCATACCTAATCTGCATATAAAATGAGGTGATGGACAATTATAGCAATTAAGAACATTGGTTCCTTCATTTATCAGTGATGGACAGAGAAAAAAAATCCTCCAAAGTGTCCTTTGTTTTTATGCTTGTGGGACATGTTGCTCCCTTTTTGCCAGCAGTCTCAATAGGGTTACCATGGAAACATGGGTCTGAGTTCAGTGTTAGCCCATGGGGTCAGTGGATAAACAATGTCAGTGTATATTTTTGGTCATTTATAGCTTAAGAATGACCTCCTTGATCACAGAGGAAGTGCTGGAGTTATTCAATCAGACAATAACAAGTTTACCTTCTATTTACCATAAATCAGATTACTGTTCCAAACTAAAATGAAACATCAGCTACTGAAACAATGTGACATGTCCTTTCAGATTCTCCTTCACTTGTCTTATATTTTATTTCCTCACCTTTATTTTAAGTTATCCTGATTCTCACTTTCTTCCTTCATGTGGAATATCCTCACATCTCCAATCTTAGAAATTTACCAAAAAAGGACATCTGCATTGTCCATTCATTCGGTTATTCCCTTCTTCTGCCAGATCTTTTGCAGGCCGATTATTTAGCTGCCTATCGCACACTCTTTATCTGTTGCCAAGTCATTTTGTGCCAGTTAGCTTTGAATCCAGAACTAAAGATAGAAAAGACTAATATCATGAGTTCAGACAAAAACAAAGCAAATGGGGTAAAATGAAAAGTGATTGATGTATCTAATTTGAGTTTATTGCATAAATAAACACAAATAAATGTAATAAAATTGCTGGTTACTGAAAAAAAAATATCTGGCAATTTGGTGAACACACATTAATTTAGAAATACAGAAAAGCATAAAACTGGCTTGCATATAGCTAAAAACAATTGCCTCTCAGCTTTATTTCTTGGCTTTCCCTTTCACACTCTCTTTAAGTCAGAGCATCACCAGCTGTTAATGCAGATGGGCAAGGCGGCATCCAATTCAAGATCTATCCGTTTCAATGCAAGCCCACAAGAACCTACCCCTCCCAATGCCTGTCTAACTCCCCCTCTGGCTCCAGCACCATCCAAGTAGATTTCTCCTGCTCTATTGGAGGGTCTTTGCCTTTTTCATTTTGACATACAAACCTTGTCAACGTGACAGTGGATGCAGAAAGACAAAATATTGATGTAAGGACACCAGTCAAATGAGATTTCATTGTTATTTTATATTTGTAAATGATTACATCATTTTCAGTTGTATAAAATGCTGAACATGTGATGCACCAGGTTGTTTCATAATTACCAGCTTAAATACTGAAAGGGCACATATTTCTTTTCTTTGGTTTCTGGTATAGCAGCTTGGATTGCCTTGGGTATGGACAGCTCTTTTTTTTTGAGTTTTTATGGCACTAGTGGCTTGTTTTTCAGACAGTAGGCTGACAGGAAAGGGGGGATGAGAGAGAGGGGGAGAGACATGCGGGAAAGGACCACAAGCTCAAATCTGGGTCGCCCGCATCGAGGACTAAAGCCTCCGTACATGGGTCGCACGCGCTAACCACTGAGCCACCGGCACGACTGGGTATGGATTGTTCTATATGAATTAGTTTTCTTTGCTACATTTCTCTTCATTAGATGAAAGAAAACCAACGACCCAAAATGCTTTGATGCATTTTGTTAATTTGAAGAAATCACAAGTTTAGGGGTCTCTTTGGAAACACAACCTTAGTGGTTTCTCAAACAAAAGAAGCTCGCCATTTTAAACAGCTAAAAACATACACTGGCATGAAAAGAAACAAATGTAAGAATGCTAATTCAATCTTATACATTATCACTCATCAGTGATTTTAGTCTTAACACAATGTTTCTTTTATAACTGAGGGATTCGAAACTCCAATTCGTGTCACAGAATCTGCTGCTATAATGTACAGCCTTTAAGATTTTTTGAATGACGAGTTATATTTGTCTAAAGATGTGAGCAGACCTCATGGTGTTTCTGGGATGTAAGAAGAACTTATCAATTTGTTTTGGTTTTTTGGTCACTTAACTCCCCCTCTAAAAAAGATCAAACTAAACTAATCTGTTATTTTTTAGTTTTTTTTATCATTTGTATTACCTTTATTTAACAACTGAGATGTAGTTTTATTTTGATTAAACCATTGATTATCTTACAGTTTCAGCAAAACTTCTGTTTTTGTGACACTTAAATGTTTCATCAAACTGAGATAATTTAATTAATTCAGGTGGAAAAAAGCTTTCCAAGCATTCCGGATTCTTTTCGAGTTGTATGTGCGCAGTTTTTTATTCAGTGAGTGGAGGAGCAAATAAAAGGAGATGAGGTGCTGAGGAGGTGGAACTATGCTCATTAAACCAAGGTGAAAAGTTAAAGCCAGAGGAGAAATTTCGAAGGCAGTACTGGTCTTTAAATTTAATCTATTATATTACCTAAAGCAACTTCTAAAGAGAACACAGCATGGTGAGTTGGAATGTGTTGGGTTTCAAGTTTTTTTTTTTTTTTACCTTTTTATGCATATTTTACAAAAGAAACCTTTTGTGTCAAACATCCAGTTTCTCATGCAATACTTATTAAATGCCTGCAATACATCAGTGGACTAGTGCGCTTACCTGTCTTC
The DNA here is from genome assembly GCA_034780135.1 of Jordanella pulchra. Taxonomy (NCBI): domain Eukaryota; kingdom Metazoa; phylum Chordata; class Actinopteri; order Cyprinodontiformes; family Cyprinodontidae; genus Jordanella; species Jordanella pulchra. Next base: position 5,462 of record JAUZNJ010038681.1, read on the forward strand.
ATACAGTCTGCTGTGGTAATAAAGAAAACACTGAGGAAAATGGAACTCTGCATTGGTATTCACACACCAACAACCTTCTTTAATGGAACCTCACATTTTCATAAACCTGCCTTCTAGTGCTCAATGACATGGATTCCACTGGACTCTGAATACATTTAATATCTTCCACTTTGCTACACATTAGTCTTAGGCAATACTTGTTTTCGACAATGTTAACTAATTTAATCCCAAATGACACCCTGCAAAATCACTACATGTTTTTCACTTCTTACACCTACTTAAGACATCATATCTATACATTCTTAGATTCGACTCAGGATAAGTTTTGTTAAATGTAGGTTTTATATTCGACAACAATTGTTGCTAAACTGCATAGTCTTAGTTTACACAAAATTTTACCTTCCACATTTTTCCCCATCCATACAATATTAACACCATTATCTCCAACATGTTACTTCTAAACATATTTTTAAGTGTGTTTGAAACAACCAAAATTTCAACATTTGTGTCTTCAAGTCTCTGCCCTTTCAGATTTTAGACAGTAAGGAAAGATGGTTTAAAGAGGAATAAAGGAAGCCCTTTTTTTAAAGCTAAAGACCAGCACTGGACAAGGGGGGGGGGATTGTGGATTCAGCTTCCAGTCATTTACAGTTCAGTCATGGTACCCATTCCAAAGAGATTATATGAGCACTTTCATGATTCTGAATGCCAATCATTTAGCATATGCTCAACGAAAGACTCCAACCATCCAGAAAAACGGATGTTTGATATTTGTTGATAGTTGTATTTTTGTATCTGACATTGAATATCCTCAGGATGGTGGTCCTCCATACCGCTTAAATGCATCAGTGCTCCAACTACAAATTGCTCTGGTGTGAACTGACAGAGTTGACAAAAGACTCCTGGGTGGGCATCAAAACGTCTTCAGGAAGAAAATTGCGTGAAGTCCGCTTGTCTTCCAATTTAAACCTGTTTTGTGGTTGCCATGATCAACATGACTGTTGGAGGTTGAATTAAACAGCTTTTAAGACATCTTCAAATTAGTTTCCCTCAGCCCAAAAACCTATTTAAACCTGCAAACCATCTACTTTCAGTGGCAGTGGGAACGGCTTACTGACCCGTGTCAAACAACTCGACAAGGGACCCGGGTAAAAATCGCCTTCAAATGACTCAGCACCGATCAGCATACAATATGAACATCAGACCCAGGTCGACCCGCTAATTTATGTAATACCCTTGAGCACAACAAACATATGTCACAACATCGGGCCAGTTGCATCTGATATAATAAGCCAAAACAACTCTGCTTACGTTCTATAAACATGGCACAGCACTGGTAAAATGGATAAAAGAGCTTAACAATAAAGCACACTTACTACGCCCTGGCTCCCTTCCATGTTGCTCTCCATTGTTTACTTTCCTGGTTTCTATCACTGTGATGCCATCCTCGGTGCTAAAATAGCATGATGGCGTCACTAGATACACAGCAGTGAGGGAACAGAGGACATGCAGTTTGCCAGCAGGGGGTCAGACGCAGCTTTTTTTGCCAATGGGAAGGGAGCCAAATGCCGATTGTTAGTAGGTCAACCCACATTTTAAAAACCTGCGCTAACCCACTCATTTCAGTGGGAAAGAGGCTAAAGATATATTATTCCCTCTTCCTACAGTAAGAATAGGTTTTCTGGTTACAGCGTGCAATTCAGGGCATTTTTAATACACTATAATCCTTGGGCCCCAAATAATGATGAAACAGACGTAGTATTTTGCCATTGCTTTTTGTTTTTTCATCAAAATGAACAAAACAACGTAATTAGCGAAAGTTATTAGCTGAACAGCAGGTTTAGAAGGTAACTTAACAGTGCACAATCATCTTATAGCCTTAAACATTCATTTTTACCTTAGCAGATCCAAAAGAAATGAATGCTGCTGTCTGCAAACCTTCCATTTGAAGAGGTTTTACAAAAGCCTTTCCTTCTATCATTTCCCATTTAACACTGGCCTTACCCAATAAGGGTTTAGTTATGCTTTTTTTTTTTAGTTTGTCCTTGGTTTATTTATGGTAAGAATCAGCACTGATGCTGTAAAAAAGTAATGTTATTCTTTATTCTGCCTTGTCTTGCTTTTCTTCTGTATATTATGGCTGTTAACCGGGAGAGTAACAAGGACTGGAATTAAGACAAACCTTTCAGAATAGACTAAGAATTCCCACTTGTATCTTATAAACAGTCTGCATTTAAAAGGTTGGTCAATAATTATAAGAAATGCTTAATTTCTATAATAAACACTATGTTTTAGAGACATCTATCTGTTTTTTTTTATTTCTTGATTTATTTGGAAAATGATTCAAAATGTCAATCTGTTTAGCATTAAGACTAATTTAGGACATCAAGATGATTTCTTTGATTCAGATTTAGTGAGCAGGAGAAACACTGAAAAACAAACGGGGCACCATCAAGAACTGATTTTGGACACAAAGTTAGAGCTCTATAACGTCCAAACTTATTGATTAGATTGGATTTCTAGAAGGGAGTGAGTTTGCGGAGTGGAGAAGGTCACCTTATAAAGAAAAAAAGCCTTTTGGTACAAAAACAATTCAGACCCAATAATGTTTGAAAGGTTTTTTTTAATCAATTTCATTTTGATTTGGTTTTCAGCTAATGGAAAGATGCTTTGGGGTTACATTACATAAAAAGCACGTAGTCACCATATTCATTTTCATTTTGAAGATACATTTGTTTGTTTTTCAATCTGAGCCTAGGTCCCCTTTGTATGCAAGTCTAATGCCAGGCTCACACTGAATGCGGTGAGGCTGTGTTGCAGCTGCAGCTTGGGTGCTGCAAGGAACCCAAATTAATAAAATGAACATGTACACTTACATCAGCCGCGGCGCTGTGCTGAAGAAGTGATTCCGTAAGAAGGACGGCAGTAGTGGTTTCCCCATCAGGATTCTGATTTGGATGAAAAGGGATATTTATTCATACACACTATGCGTTTTTCTCAACAACTCCCAAATGGAGTGAGAACCTGTGGGTGGAGCCTGAGCTGGACCATTCTGGTCACAATTTTCAGTGTGATTACCATTGTGCAGCATACCATGATCCTAGCATTAAAGTTTGATATTAAGCATGAAGGAACGGACCATTAAGGTTGAAATATTTGTATCAGAAATCTGAAATATCTGAATAGCTTGTTGAGCTTGCAGTTTATGCTAGTTGAACCCATATTTTCGGAACCAAGTAACATAGGCCGTTTCTCAATTCTCAAGAACGCAAGTATGGACTCGTGTTCTCGCCACAAGAACATAGAAAGTCTGGACTTGGGGAGAACAGGAGCAGACTGGACAGATCTGTGTCAGTTGGAACAGAAGCGTACTCTTGACATCACCTCATTAAAAGCTCGTCTGGAGCTGCATTTAAACTCCTGTTATTATTAGTCTCTAGGCAATAGTATGTTATTTTCATTTAGTGGCGGAATGATGATCAACACAGTCAGATTAACACAAATAAAAATGACCTTTTGACGAATAAAACAAAAAAAAAAGACTCATCAGAGCCACCATTACTTCACACAAAGCTATGCCGAGAGAGAGCTGCTGCATACGGGCTAACGTCAGCCATGGCTGCTGGTAGCGTCGGAGCTCTGCTGGTCGCCATGGTTCTCTCAATATCAGAACATTTTTAAAATTATGCACTAAATCAGTAAATGGGCCACATAGTAAGCTTAGATGTATAATATTCTTGCCTCAAATTGTCTTAAAACGCACTGTTGTGGAACAATTGCAACAGAAAAATGAACTATGAGCTTAATACTCTGAGCTCTGTGAGCGCTGCTCTGGAAGCTGCTGCTGTTGCTGCTGCTGCAGCGGTGCATGCTGGGAAAACGCAACAAGTCTACTCTGTTGCATGCCCGGTAGAGAGGGAGGACCGTTCTCGGTCTTGTGTTCTTGTGAATTGGAACAGTGCTCGGGCCGAGGCTGATGACGTTTGACGAACACACGAGAACAGGAGAACGCAGAAGTACGCATATTGAGAAACGGCCGTAGAAAGGGTGTTTATATTGTTTGAAAAGACAGGCAACAGCGAAGGAGAAATGGTTCAATCGAATACGGCTAAGTTAATTTGTTTTGAATCCTATTGGCTTTTCGAGAAGCCTGTTTAGTTCAAGGCCGGTACTGATATGAAAGCATTTCTTCTACTGTTGTGCTGATATTGTTCATCTCTTGTCATTGAATGAATAAACGACTACAAATGAATAAAATTAGCATAGGAATGTTTTTCAAATCACTATCAAGATTCACCTGTTTTGTTTTTTTTTTTTTGGAAGGATGTTAAAACCACCACTATTTACACTGAAGAATTTTTTTGTTTTCTCCTGACCTTCAGTTTTAAAATGAATCCCTAAAACAATATAAAAAAGTTAAACATTAAGAACAAAGTCCTTGTCAAAACGTGACCCTTCTGAAATGATGTCTTGTTTTAGGACTCTAAACTATTGTTTTCTCAGATAACTGTAGGGGTACCTTGTTTTGGGTCTAACATC
>JAUZNJ010038682.1:0-11005 GCA_034780135.1 Jordanella pulchra
AAGATACTGCGCAGAACCCTCAAGCTCCCAGGCCTCTGGTAGAGGACCCGAGCTCAGAGGATGAAAGAGACCATCCGTGGAGGGTGAGAAGTTAATTATTAGAATGACCCAAAAATATCACACACTTTCTATCGTTTTACTGTTAAAAGTTGTTTAGCAGTTCTGTTAAATGAATGGTATATGTAGCAGATTTTGGCTGATTGGTGGTAAAGTGCTATTTAAATCTATCGTCTATATAACAATGTTATGTTATGTGAATAAAACCAACACCCAAAATTGAGCCCTGTAGTACTCCATATCTTCATGAAACATTTTCACCACATAAGGAACAAATAGATAAGTCGGAAGTAAAGAACAGAAGGACAACATTTTTTATGTAATTCTTTTTATTTTAATTGTAAACAGACATATGGCAAGGCATTTCTCCAAAAATAGGCAAAAACCTTTTTTAGTTTTACTGATATTTTTGTTCTGTCTTTTCCTTATTTGTCTTCCCAGGAATGTTTTATTTGTTTACCTCTTGTCTTCCTGCCCTGTTTTTGTTTTCATCATCTAGTTCTTCATAATTTATTCTCAGTTCCACATTAAGCAAATATGTTAATTCTAATTCTACTTAATTCTGGATCTGGGTCTTTCTTCAACCTCAACAAAACTTATTGCCCAGCTTTTTATGATAATATGCTTTAGGATTTAAATGGCCAAATATCTTTCAAAGTATTTTTTTCTTTATCAAAAATTATTCTGTACTCATAGTCTACAGTTACACTTGTTCAAGTCTTAACTCTCTGTGAATGGTAAAAGCATGTGTATGAAAGAAGCCAAAGAGCCAGTCATGTTTTTGCCTAGTATGTTGAGGAGAACAAGATCGGGTCAGTTTGTGGTTAATCCCACCGAAGTCATTTTTTCAGGCCTAAATCATTGAATCACTTGCCCATAAGTAGTTTTAACTGGTTGTCTCAAATAACATACATCCTGCCTAACACTAATGCAAAACTAAAATAGGCTCAATGCTGCTTCTGCCTGTTAAGTTAATGGGACAATAATGGTTTAGTAGTGAAGTTACTGGATACTGGACAAGATCAAAGGATCAGACTGTTAGCTTTAATTATTCAAGTTTGCTGCAGTTTTGAGCTAAAGCCAATGAAGTAGTTTAGTCAATGAAAATTTATTTTTTTGTTTGTTTGTTTGTTTTTATATGTGTAGCCTATGTGCAATAGGTTGTTAGATCTTTGTGATCACCCCCGCCTCATCTGTTAAAGAGATTATAGCTATTGCAAAGCTTTTTCTTTTCATATCCCATAACTGACACCAACTTTAGAGGATATAAGACTGCCAACTGCAGATTATGTAGCCCATTGTTTGCAGTTTGTTAGTTGATAGCAGGAACTTGGATTTGGCTCTTATCCTTGGTGTTGGTGAACACATCCTGTGCCTTACAGAAGTATTTACAAGTATATTTGTTCCCAATTTTGTCACTTTTTAAATCCACAAACTTCAATGAGTGAGATAAAAGGTTACTACACACATGCTTAGAATCATAATATTGAGCCACTGTACTATGAAAGATTTTGGTGTATTCTTTTTAAAGTTTTATTGAGTTGGTTTTAACTTTATTTTGACTCCAGTGGTTTGGAAATCTGCCTCTGAAGGAAAGGAACTCCCTGTGCTCTTTCAGAAGCTTGTCAAATTGTTAAGGTCGGCAGTTAGGGGAGTCAAATTGGAGTCATGTAGTTGCTGTGAAAAGTAAGGTTCAGCAATTGGACAAGTCCAACTTGCAGGATGAATTCCATTCCTCATTTGGAAAGTTCCGTCTTCTTCAGTCAGGTCAGAGATAGAAGGTGCCAAGTATCAAAATAACCACTACTGGACAATGTTGTACCTGTTGTGTTTCTGTTTGAAATAGATCTCTGAATATTGCAAGTCGGTGTCTTTTATTTTATCTCTGTTGGAATACACTCCATTTGTTTTTTGAAAATTAGAAAAAGGACACAATTTTTGCCTGTGTGGATAGGAAAATGTCTGCCCATTCCTTTCAATCGGATTTGGTAAGAGTTTTATGTATCAGTTAACTCAGTGATATGAATCAAGAATGTGATACGTCTCTGCTGTTACTGCTGCAGTGATTGGCTAAAGACTTGACATGGTAGGCAGGTACCCAATCAGCTTGAAGAATTGTACTTAAGGTCCCTCCCTTTTGTGAGCACATTCTACAGGAGGCTTCCTAGATTGACACTGTGTAGATTTCAAGCCAATCTACACATATCAATCTGGTTTGTGTAAGGTTATACAAAACCAAGGAGGTTCTATAGCACTTTTTCAACTCTTTTCTACCGACATATAGCACATCGACACTGAGTACCACTTAAGAATCTTCAAAATCCCCATCCCAATTGCAACTAGAAATATTAGCATTTACTTGTGATATAGATATATCATTATTAAAAAAAACACTGTAAAGAAGAACATAAATGAAATCTATAACTATGACATAGCTCAAACATTCAAGAAACCATTTTTTCTAAGCTCAAACTTGATGAATTTCATTGTATATTTACCACTTCGATGTGTGTTTCGTTTGTCTCCGGACTTCCACTGTACAAATCTTAAGTCTGTTTCAAAACTGGTTGTGTGAACTGCTTGAAGTCTGTCTGCTACATGGCTATCTGTACTGCTGTGCCTTGCCCCATTTCAGTGCATATCAATTATATTCATACCTGTAGGACGTGGGCACAATCTGATTTTATCTACAGTATGCTCATTGCTTTGTTGTCTGGTTCTCTGTTGAGGATTTCTTTTAAAAGTAGAAAAGGTAAGCTCCTGTTCCTGGGTTCTCCTTCTGCTAGCAGCTTGCTATTCTAACCTTAGGTGTTCAATATGTTGGAATAGAAATTCTCTGTTGGAGCCCACATATTTAAGTCTTTCAAAGTCTTGTATTATGAATAACACATAGAAAAATGACACTTCTGTTTTTTTCTTCAGGCATGTTTGAACAATTAATTGTAAAACACTGATGTTGAATCTGAACTCATTCATTCACTGTTAAAGTGCCAATGAATAGCTGTAATTCAATTCAGTTTATTTATATAGCAGCAATTTAAAACACATGTCATCTCAAGGTACTTTACAGAGACAATGCATTCAGATTGGTTAAATGTTTTTAACAAGAAAAACAGCTGATTGCAACAAGTTGCTAACTTAAAACACACACTTCTCTCGGATGGAGAAGATGAAGTATGCTATTTATCCTCTGTGGCTCAACCTATGTCATTCATTCAAGTTCCCAGGGAAAATGCCAAATCTACTACAAGTTGGTTCTCTAATATATCATATTTAAAATTAGTACAATTGTTTTGTTTTTGCTACTCTTGTTTTGGATCTTTTTTAACTGTGCATATATGCCACACTATCTAGACTGTGCATTTAGAGGCTAAATTGTTTATTGCACTTCGGGCCACACTCAAGTGCTCCCCCATCCCACCACAAACCCCTTCTCCCATCAGACAGGTGCGTGTGTGCATGCCCTGACCTTGGGTGCAATGCAGAGCTTGTCTTTATGAGGCCTTGAGACATGGCATTTGTGGCATTTAACCCCCTCATCACTCTGTGACCCCCTCCACTTTTTACCCCTCCTACTGCTTTATGCTGTCATTCTCTTCTACCTTCATTCTTTTTTGCACCTCTTCTTCATATTCCACTCTTGCTGCATATTCATCTTCTTCCACCTACCTTGCTTTCTTGTTAAATCTCTTTCTGTCATTGACTTCAGCCCTTTAACCTGGTGAGTAAACAACAACGGTCTGTGTGTGGGTGTGTGATTGTGTGTGTACCTCAGGTAACAAGATGGCAGAATGTACTCCCTCCTCTTATACACTTAGGAATCTGATGAAGGGTAGAGGGATCTTGACAAGGTCAGTAAGCTTTGTATCTCATAATTACCAAGGCAGGGTCTACAGCAGATATGTCAAAGCTTCTGGACCGAGCAGGGTTCAATGTACAAAGTAAACCTTTAGACTAAAAGTAGGTAAAATATATCTCTCTATTGTTGGAATCTTTTTTTATTTGGTATTTTATTACTAGTCTGTAACACACCCCTTTTTGACATATAAATGTTAATATTTATTGAGTTCAGTCCATGCGGAATTCACATGCTGCTTTAGTTTTTTATTACAAATCCCCAGATCACATTACTTTCACATTCTTTGGTCACATAGTGTGAAACAAAGTTACATTCATTCATCAATCTGACATTAGCAAATAGCAAATAATCTAATAACACTAGCTTAGACGTATTTTGATAGAATTTCCATTGCAAATTCATACAAGTATTTACACTGCGGTAGGAAGTGTGTTGCCAAACACATTATGAGAGTTCTAGAGTAACGGGAGGATCAAGTGGTTGGAATAGGCTACACTATAGATGTAGGGGACTTTCCAATTAAATCTATTAATTTCTCTTTAATTTATGTGGCCTAACCCTAACTACTACTAACAAATGCCTAACCATTAGCAAAATAGCTCATGTCAGGGTGCTAAGCAATAAAATAGACCAAATTTTCTCCGTTATGGTCCCTGAGGTCCAGTGTACTTTACCTTTTAAACCATCTTCACACATAATGTGTTTGCTCTGTCATCCACCAAAAGAGTTGTTTTAAAACAGTTCTCACTCAGTGCGTGCAGGACCAATCTATGCATTACTTTTTATTTTAAAGTTTACTTTACTCCACTTTACTCTCCCTGTGTCTGACTTCCTATGTGTCCATTCTGCGTATTTGCAGAGACTGCAATTATCAATCTGTCCTCTGTGGCGATGATAAAACAATAACCATTTCCATCTGCTTTGAAGATCACTAACACAATGCAATGAAGAGTCAGAACTGCAAGTGTAAGAGAAGCTTTCAAAATGATGTTGGAGGAGGGCAATTTACAGTACTACGGAAATGGTGGCCCATTTTCCTCCTCCTCTCTCTGCATAGAGTAATGGTCCTCTCACTGTTCTTCTGTGGGTTTTTGTAATTCCTTTCTATTCCTTACTGTCCCTTTTAGCTCTGGTAATTGTGCTCAGATTTTTCAAAGTAAAGACAATTAGACATACTCCAAAAATTTTACCTTTATTGAGAAAATATTCTTAAAGCAGAAAAGGCTTCCACAGCAAAGAATAGCTTAGGGGGAGTCTGAGTGAGAAAGAGACCCTGAACTAATCATAAAACCTCTTTGAATATCAGTAAAGTAAATTTCAGTAGATTACGTGTGTTATTCCATCTCATAAAGAATTTCATTTAAACTTTGCAAACCAACTGCTCAAAAAAAGAGTTTTTTTTGTCAGTTTTCAACACTGAAACTTTTTAAAACTGTCAAAAGATTACAGCAATGAGGTCCAGTAATCTGGCCTGACCAGTTGTCTTTGAAAACCTCTGATCATATTTCACAGCTCTGTAACACTATAAGAGGAAATAGCTTGAAAAATTCCACCAGCAGATGGCTGAAACAATGTAAGTTTAATGACATGTGATATATGGTCTGCCTTAGTCTGTGATTTCACAAAAGTCTCTTCTGTTGTTCAAAAGGAATACTCAAAACTTTATCAGGATGAATCAAGAAAAAGGTTTTGCATTACTCCTGCATCTGCTGTTCCTTTGTTATAGACATGCCAGCAGCTTTGATCTATACATGTGTCAACGTTTTTTTTTTTTGCTTTTTTTTCAAAAACAGTTAATAAAGAAAGCACATTACATTCCTTTGTAATTCGATTACGGATCACGTTTTAGTTATATTGGTTGCTAAATAAAAGGTGTAGTTTTTTCGGGATTTTTTTGCCCTCAGCTGTAGTTTTTCAGTTTTTGAAAGAGGTTGACAGTTATGTGTAATATCGTTATGTACATTTCTTAGATGTTCTTATTACAAAGGTTAGATTCTGAAGGCTGCTGGTGAGTGTGTGATACTCAAACAGATATTTCAATAGTTGAACACATACAAAGAGTAATGCAGTTAGAAAAGACTAAACTAAAAGTTTGTTGTGGTTGTAGGTGAGTGTGCTTTTACCATGTATTGTCTCTTTTCTCTTTCCACCTACATTTGATAACTTTAAGTTTAAATCAACCTCCTTGCATTATATTTTTGATGCATTATCCTCAGAACTAAAAAGAAAATGAATAAATCAGATAAAGCTGCTTTGCTACTTCCTTCCTTGGCAGAAACATGTTTTGTTTGTGTGTGAATCAGCTGACAGTGTGTCATCTAAAATTTAGATTTTAATGACTTTTTACTATGATATTAGTCTTTTTTCTTATTTCTTTTGTTTGTACTGTAAAGCTTACCGTAAAAAATGAGATTATTGTATGTATCTGGCAAATTTGGGTTTATAAACCATGTTTTTCCTGACTGAAGGTTATATTATTTTGTGTTTCCTCGTTAGAATCTGTAATAGGGCTGGACAATTGGTTGCATTTACAATATAATCAACATTTAGCAAAATACAATTTGAAATCACAGAGGTATTCAATTGTAGTCACATTTCACTTAACAAGAGTAAGACACAAAATTTGTCCCTCCAGCCCTTTAGGTGGCAGTAATACTAATATTAAAGTGGGTTTGCAAACAGAAGGGAATAGAGAGTTGCAGTAAGCATGCAGATCCATGCATTGCAGTAGAAATAAGAATCTTTTTTAACAGTGAAGTGCTGCAACGATGAACACTGACTTTCCCTTCGGGGGTCAATAAAGAAAATTTCAATTTAATCGAATTAATTTGAATTTAATTTAATTAAACTGAACTGAATTGAATTGACTTGAATTGAATTGTACCCTGAGCAAGCAAGCCCTGCAAGGTCATGAAAAAACATAATCCCTGGAGTATAATATCTACATGCATGGGGTTAGTGCAAATAAAAAAAAATCTTAATAAAATCGTAATATTGGATAAGAATAACTACAATGATTGTTTTTTTTTTGGCAAAATCGTTCAGCCCTAATCTGTGATTGGGTCATCTTTAGAGGGAGCTAAAAAAGGGGAGCAGTGGACACCTTCCAACCTCAAAGTTTAAAGCACATTAGTATTGAGTTTTAAAATAGCAATGGAAATAATGCAAAAAGGAGGGTGTAGGAAAGTTTTAGTGTGCCTTTTTTAATAGAGCTGTTTTTCTGAACCAGTAGATTATTTTTGACGTGTTATCATCTTCTGAACACGTATGAACAAATATCTTTTATATTTTGCTTAAGAATAGAAAAACCTCTTTTTTGAACATAGATGTCTTTAAATTTAAACCATAAATTTAGTCAGGCTAACCCCCTGAAAACATCTTTGCCTGTGCTCTGATTTTCTTTAAAACATACAATATATCTTTTTTAAGGTAAAAAAACTCCTGACATAACAATTTTCAAACTAAAGTATAGATGTCTGAAAACTATTTAAAAAACTCCAATAACAAAGTATTAAAAAATAATTCCCCTGGCAGGAATGACATGATCTTTGGTTAAAAAAAAAGAAAAAACATGTCCCATCAGTTCCTTTTCAATCTCAATTTATCTGGTTCAAAATTACCAAATCTGTAAATGTTAAATGGCCAAGAGATGAAACGACCAGCTGTTTCTTGTCGCATTTTAGAAAATTAAACTTTCTTCAATACACAAATGTAAAATCTTTATCATCTCACCCTATTGTCCTGAATGAAAATTGAAATGCTTATGGTGGTACAATGCCAACACTGCATCTCTTTGGGGGATGGGAAGCCTGAGGCTGCATCTTGTTTTGGCAGCTGTAAAGAAAGGACTGCCTCTTCTCTTCTGTGCTGTTCTGGCACTATGCCTTCTGGGGTAAGAAGCTAGGGGACAGGTGGGGACAGAATGGCCCATGCCAGCTGACCTGTCAGCTTTCGGCTCTGTGCGTGCAAAAAAAAAGAATAAAACATTGAAGATGGGGGGGTGGGGCAGGATTTGATAGGGGCTGTTGTGGCCTGGTATGGTATGTAAGCAGCGTCACTGTGTGTGTTGGTGTGTAAGAGTAGGGAAAGGAAAAGAAATGGAGGAACAGAGGATGACAAGAGGGAGAAAGAACAGGATGGTACTACTGATGGAGATGAGATGTGACAGTTCTCCCTGGGATTGTGTGATTAATTGGGTTCAGGTCACCTCTTCAATGTCTGGACAGTAATGCTATGCAGTCTCATATGGCTATTTACATACAGTGGGCTTTTTGGATTATCTACACACAAAACACACATTCACACATGCATTTGTTTAAAAAACTGCTGTCTATATGGAATACTGTCATTATTTTTAGCACAAATACAAGTACAGGCTGTTGTAGTAGCAGCACTGGAGCTTGTTGGTTTCCATGTTGTATTCAGATACAACTTTTTCCTTGTTTTTCTTTTCATATTTTTACTTGTGCTGGAACAAATATATGTACTTGACAAGAGCCCCTGCTAAGAAAGTGGTTGTCGATGCTGAAGTTCCTGTGTTACCTTTTGCAAACTCTGTCTCAAAGCACCATCCTCTCTCTCAGAAGAAGGGATAAGATAGCAACCCAATGGAAAGCATAGATACTAAGAAGACACATGCCACTGAATAATTTATGCCCTAGCAAAATAGAGACAGCCACTTGAAGTCCTGAGTAAGTAGGAGACATAGACAGTGGTGACATATCAAGCCACAATAAAGAGGCAGGGAACAGTGAGGAAGGCAGAAGGAAAACGTTCTGAGAATCTCCTGAGTTAAGAGTTTGTTTTGGTTCCCCCGCACCATCTACCTTTCTGTTTGAAAGTTGCATTGCAGTGCCTTGTTTACCAAGTCCTCTTGCTGCTTGCTCTGTCACACCAGGGATAGTACCCAGGTAAGCACCAGTACACATAAGGAAGAGAGAAGTCAGTGGCCCTTTGATTCTAGGCTGCTGGTTCCCTTAGATTAGTTATTCTCTCTATACCCTGATGAATGTACTGGCAGAACAGCCAGTGTAACAGAGGGAGACAGCTCCATCCCAAATGGGTTGCATAGGAATGACGGGTTGCTGTCTGGTGACTAGCAGTGTTACTGGCTGCCTGACGGGCTGCTACATTGGGTGCTGGCGTCTTGCAGAGAAGGTGGGTTGAACATGAAAGACCAGCTCCTTTTTGGCCGCAACAGCAGACACCCAAGATGGCCATGGAGGTCTCCAGACCCCTTCCAGTCTTCCCCCATTACACCTCAGCTGCACTGATGATGACAGGTCGCGGCGGTGAAGCTATCCTCATGCTGCCCGTCACATCTCCACCACTTTCATCCCCTTGCTCACTTCAAAAGTGACATCTGTCATCACTAAGAAGCTTGGAAGCCCTGTGTTCCTGCAATGTGCTGCTTTGATGGTGATTTTGCCCCAGGCGTTTGTCATACATAACTTAGGAGGAGAACAATGTGAAATAAGTCTTGGATTTTAAAGTAGAAAAAGACGTAAGTATATTGTAGCTGGATACATTCAAAATTGCTCTAACCGCTGGAGGGAGTGTATCAAAGTGTAGTGTGAGCTAGACGAAGTATCATTTGTTGCTCATATCACAGTCTTGTCAGTTTTCTTCTTGTTCGCCTGGTTATTGTGTCCCCATCCGCAGAGAGAAGCAGTTTCTGTTGGCAGCCTATCAGTCTGATGGAACAGTTGTGCTATACGGAGAACTTAACAATTATAGCCAATTGACTTCCCTTTATTACTAAAGAAGATTTTATAGGATATTAAGTTCTGTGTAAGAGATTCATCAAGGTGCAAAAAGTCCAGAAAATTTATTTTTATCTTTTTTTTTTTAATGACGATATCGCGAGGTCTAAAGCATAGCCACCATTTCATGTTTTCAAGTCCAACTGATAGAAAACCTTGAACTTCTGGAATTCTAACTTTACTAGAAATTTTTCTAACTTTTTCAACTTAAAAAAAATAGCTTCTTAGTAGAAACAATCTAGAAATAGCTATTTAAACTATATAGATCATGACTTATACAATGCTATTGTTCTCTTTATGACATATCTTGACTAAAATAGTACAGGTCCAGTTTTAAGTCTTTTTTTAAGTCATAATTAGTGAGTGCTCTAAACATTTGTAAAACTAAACAGGAAATTAAGTTTTGGTTGCTAATTCCCCCTTGTACATTAATGTGCATTTACATTTTAGAAGTTTATTTGGGTAGGAACAAACAATATAAATCAGCTACAGATTTTTGGATAGATTAAAAAGGTTTTGTACAGATACAGAAAGAACTAAACCACATGCACCACATAAAGCAAACAACCACTGCTCACGCAAGCACCGTATCTCTTCTCTGCAAAGCAATGATAGTGATCTGAACATGGGCTAATGGATCACATGATATTGATCATGAGAAAGGTTCAAAAATGTAATTTTTTTTTGCATCCCACACTGTGCTTTCACTCCTCAAAACACCTGACGCTTGAATAAAAACAATAATATGTGATTCATTTAGCTAAAAACAAATTTGGTGAACTAATTTTCTGATGTCACATCGGAAGTAAAATACCTTGTTAAGATAGCACAAACAAGTAAAAATTCCAGTACATACAAGAATGAGAGAGTCAAAAGTGACATACATAATAATTCAATTATGAAAATGCTTGTTTTTTTTATTTACCTTAAATTTTGCACCTGTATAACTCTGCAATGTGCCAACAGATATGGCAAGATAGGAAATTCTGAGACAGCAGCATGAGGTATTATGTGTCTAAATCAACTCCTGTGTTCTTCTTGATCATTTAATATATCCATCAGACTCAGCTGCTCTAACTGTCATTCTTACACTTTATTTCACATAGACTGTGTTAACATCAATGTTATTGGTCTCTGTTTTCAAACACTTTCTTCTCCTTTGTGGGGTTATCTAAGGGTTCATCCATCCTTTTTTGTAAATTCTCTATGACTGACAAGCAGGTCTTCCAGACGGCTACCAGATTGTCAAGCTTAGAGAGAGAGAGAGAGAGAGAGAGAGAGAGAGAGAGAGAGAGAGAGAGAGAGAGAGAGAGAGAGAGAGAGAGAG
>JAUZNJ010038683.1:0-11005 GCA_034780135.1 Jordanella pulchra
AGATCTAAATATTATTGAGCCACTTTGGGGTGTTTTGGAGGAGCGAGTCAGGAAACATTTTCCTCCACCAGCATCAGGTCGTGACCTGGCCACTATCCTGCAAGAAGAATGGCTTCAAATCCCTCTGACCACTGTGCAGGACTTGTATATGTCCTTCCCAAGACTAATTGACGCTGTATTGGCCGCAAAAGAAGGCCCTACACCTTACTAATAAGTTATTGTGGTCTAAAACCATCTGTTTCAGTTTCATTGTCCAACCCCTGTATTTCATGTATTTGTAATCATTAACCCAAAACCATCCATCCATCCATGCCTAGCAGAAGAACTGGTCCTGGCCCAGGGTTTTTAAGAGCATATTTCTGTGGTTTTCCTGCAACCCATCCAAGGGACATCATCCCAAACTTCAACATCTTCTGCCTATCTTGGTTAAAATATTCTTTCTGATTTATGATGCGGATCCACAAAAGTATAGGCAGTAAAACCAATAGGTGTGTGAGAGAGCATCAGGGGCAAATAAACAATTATTTATTCAGTTGTTTATTTTTCGGATTAGCTTTTTCAACCCCTGTCCCCGGGTAGGCTTTCAGGATTAAGACAGATTTAAAAGCAGGCAGTTTTCAAATATCACATCAAACAACATCTTTACATCTTTTTAACATGAAGCCCATCTGGTAAATAGATGTGCTCATTGGGTGAAGTTTTCTTCCATCAGTGAAACAGCCACATGCTTTAATGACTCATCTCCTCTAAATTAATTCTTTCTCCTTATTCTAAATCCCACCACCATAATCGGAGCTCCAGAGGGACTATGAGCAGACATTTCTACTGATCTCCTTTTGTGCAAATGTCTCCATTAAATGACAGCGTCTGACAGCTACGAGCAGCTTTGACATCTTTATAACTGCGACATGCTGAGCTCCGGCTTCCCAAAGCTCCATATTCCAAAATGACACAACAATAAACTAACCAAATAAAAAGCGACTGCTGCAGCATGTGGTTTCTGGGTATAAATATAGTTGACTTTTCTTCTTTGCTTCTCTTCGTTTCTTTCCTCCAAGTGTGTGCGTTTCTCTATTTGCAGCCTCAGTATGTCCCGGTAGAGCCTGTTTTCTCCCTCCACGTCTTTCTCGCTAAATGAGGTGTAAAACACACAAACCCTGGAGCAGCTGTTCTTAAAAGGTCATCCACCTTTGAGCTTTTAATGTTTCCATGTCAGGGAGTTGGAGACAAAGAGTAGGAGCATCCCCTCCACCTCTGATCTCACTGCTGAGAGACTGGCCTAGGCTGCTATGTTTCTTCCAACGGAGCAAATTCAAATAATCACATTAAAGTGGATCGAATCTGCAGGCCTGATGGAGCCTGATGATGATGAGCAGAGAATGACAATGAGTCCAGCTTGCAGTGTTAAGGTGCCGAAGCCAGTGAAACTAAATCAGTAGAGTAGAGATAAACTGAAGAGCTTGTTTTATCCTCTATGTAGGTCACAAAGAAGGCTGGTTTGATATGTGACATTATGACAAAACTTCAGATTTAGTTCTACAGTATAGCAAAAGAACTTTAAGGATGGAGATCATGAGGACATTTTGCAGAGGGAGTCACTACTTTTTCAGCTCTACCTCCTTCGATCCTTTCTTCTTGGATTTCATCACAGAACAAAAAAAATATTTGGCTCATGGAGAAGATTGAAGCTGTGCAGGTGTTACCTTTCCTTTGGCTGTTAGTTAGGTACCTAAGTCCCTTCTGATAGGTGCA
Organism: Jordanella pulchra; assembly: GCA_034780135.1. Classification (NCBI taxonomy): domain Eukaryota; kingdom Metazoa; phylum Chordata; class Actinopteri; order Cyprinodontiformes; family Cyprinodontidae; genus Jordanella; species Jordanella pulchra. Next base: position 1,753 of record JAUZNJ010038683.1, read on the forward strand.
GCTCCTTCGACCAGAGGAAGGAAGCTGCTTGTCATGGTCCAGTTTGGATGTAGCAGAGCTCTGGAAACAGATACCAGTTTAACATGAATTCAACATGTTACTTTTGTGACATTAACTCAGTTACATTGACTTGAGTATCATTAAAAAAAAAACTTTAAGGAAAAATTTTACTGTACTCAACTTCTTACTTTTGCTTCAGATTCTTGAAACGATAGTAAACTGTATTTATTTTTATTGGAAGCTCTTTACCCAGTCCAGACATATACATACATACATATACCCATATATTCTGTCATACATAATTAGTTCATGACATCAATTTTTATTGAAAAGTAAATGTTTCAAAAAGTCAGAAGATTCAGTGATACTCAATGAGGACTACTGAGAACAGAAAATGAAAAAATGAATTTAGAAATGATGAAACGTGTAGACACAAAAGGAAGTGCATTTCCTTATTTCAATCCCTTCTGGGACAGAGGATTTAATATTTTTTTAAAGAAAATTAACTTAGTATGACAACTATATATTTTAATATTATATTTAGTGTTTTTGGGAGTACAAGTATGAGTAGCAGTATGAGGAAAATCGATTCGATAAAATGGAAATTAATTCTTAAAAAAATCTAATTAACTTAAATCTGGTCTCCTGTTGTTTTATTTTGATGGTTTGCTTTTACAGTTTGTTCTTGAAAATCTATTAGAAAACCTCAACATAATCAAAATAAATAACCAAATCCTTTTTAATGATTAATCTTTATTTTCTCCATATTCCTAAAAACAAGAGAGACAGAAACCAACATGTCCTGATCAACTCAAACAGTCATGAGAGCATAACTCAGAAATGATGCTCCTTATAATTAACAGATTTGTTTTCTGTCACGGTTAAGGTTGGCGTCTTCTAAATGCTGCTGCACAGCAACAGTCATCTCCTATCAGTGATTCATACCCAGCACGTACAGCTGGAGACATATAAATGCAGTTTGGTGTAATGATTCGGCCGTTAATGTTGATAACAGAGTTTACTCGGACTGCAGGAACACAGACTTGCAGAAAGAGCCTATAATGAGACACCTCTGTTGCATCAATAATATTTATGTTGAGCTATAACATTTTCACAAACATGTAGGATAGATAATGTAAATGTTTTGGCTACAACAGCCTCCATGATTAATGAAGTTATAACCATCAAATTCTTGTTTTATTTTTTTTAAGCAGCCTTAACCTGCTAAATAATGGTGTTATTCATGTTGCAAAAAATAATCCAGTAAATGGATAAAAATGAATAAACTCTCTACACCTTATCAGCAATCCCCCAGGAGCCTCTGCAGCTGTGAAGGGCTTTTATTCAGGCTTTGCTCAGAGGACATGAGGCCAGGAATTACTGCAGTGCTCTTTACAAGAGAAGAGACGTTTTTAATCTGCAGGGATCGCTGGCTTCCTGGATATTCATCTTCAGATGCAGCCGAGCGTGGACTCCTCAGATCCCTGCCAGCTGAAACCTGACTGAGAAACTTCAGGATGCTGCTCTCCCATCAAGCATCTGGGAGGGTGGAGGGGGGATTTATAAACGGGCAGATTATTACCAGAGTGATAAAAGAGCCGTATCGTGTTCTAGTAACAGGACGGAGTGGGAGGAAAGAGTCTTTTGATGTGTAACATTAAAGGGACTTTTTGTCTTTTTATTGTACATTGCTGGCTACAGATTGGTGCAGATGTGGATTTCTGCAGGATTTTTGCTGCCTAATTCACAGTGCAGGGATGCAAACGGCACAGCAAAAATGAATCAGTAAACTGCTGTTTTAGAAAAACAGAACAGCTGGGGAAAATCATGTAAACTCTGGTCTTTAGTAATTGGTCTCTATAGTTATTAATTAAGCTAAACACTCCCTTCTTTAGGTTCTATATTTGTTCATCTGCATAACTTAATAGACAATCATTGTATAAAATGTACTTAAAGGTTGTAGTTCATGCAAAAATTAAACTTTCTCAGTCAATAAATGTTACATGGATGATGCAAGGTGGCCCAAAAGGTCAAAATTCTCTTCGATTTAGTTGCACAAAACAAGTTTAAACCAATAGAATTATAGGAAATATGCAAAAAGGAAAACTAGACCAAGTGAGTTTCAATTTTCTAAAGTTTCAGGATCACAGGAAAGAGCAGAAGCATCCAGTGAGGAGGACAGACAAGCTGAAAAGCTAAGATGATTACTAAAGAGAGAAACTGGTGTGTAATTAGTTGCATAGGAAGCATGACTGGGGGAGGTGAGGAAAACTGACTGAACACAGGAAAACATAATCCACATGTTCACAGGCTGAGATTATAAAGATACAAACAGAACTGACTACTGAAGATCATCGATTGATAGTTCCTAGAACCACCTTTTGCTGCAGTTACAGACTCGGACTTTAACTGTTTATCAGCTTGAAAAAGTGGGAGTTTTTGCCCTATTCTTCTTCATAGAATATCTAAGCATGGATCAGATTAGATGTGAAATGCACTATAAGTTTAAGTCATGCTACAGGTTTTCCATTGAAAGCATCCAGACAATATGTTTCTAGGTTTTGGTTGGTCTGCTACTGGTCCACCCTCTTTTCATGGTCAGATTATGTCACACTGAGCAGAACCCTATGAAATGCTTGATACCATGAAAATTGTGTGATGAACCCAAAATCACTTTAAACTAAACTTTCCCCCTGGTCTGTTCGCCAGGATCTTTGTTCTTCATGATGCTGTTTGTTACTTATCTTCTCAAAAAAAAAAACCTGAGGCCAGAAAGAGAACAGCTGGATCTCTACCACAATTCAATTACACACAACTTGAACCCGTTTACTCATTAGATTCTTCATATGCAGATGGTTACAGTGGACTTTACTCAGAGGTATGACAATAATGGAGATCCAATAAAATTCCAACCTATACTTCAGAGACCACAAAAATCACAAGTGGTGTTCCCCAATGGTCTATTTTAGGAAGCCTCCTATTGAACATCTACATGTTCCCCCTAACCCAGATAATAAATAACAGAAGTTACCATAACTATGCAGATAACACCCAGCTGTTCATTATGATGCCACCAGGTAACCATGGACCCATTCAAGCTTTGGGTAATTGCATAGAGCAAATCAATGCATGGATGTGCCAACATTTACTTACAGTAAATCATAAGTAAAACATAGTAATCATTCTTGCAGAAAAGGAAGTGTTTTCAAAAGTTAGCTCACAGCTTCAGCTAGAAACCACCAACTAGGCTCTACATCTGGGAGTAGGATTCATTTTTATTCTGTTTAATTATTTTGTTGAATAATAATTGTATTATCCTTATGCCACTGCAATTTACTTTTCATTGTTTTGATCTCATGTACAGCACCTTGAATGCCTTGCTACTGAAATACGATATATAAACAAACTTGCCATGATTATCCATCAGATCCTAGTTGGCCTTTTTTGTTTCACAGGAGGCACTCTTGGATGCATCATTTGAACTCTGTTTTATCTTAATAAAGCTCCTTTGCTGTTTTCTTTAGCAGCTCGGCTGTTTCTATTCCTTTCCAGAGAGCTCATTCATTCAGTGTTAATGTTCCTCTCTGTCTGTTGATGTATGAGAGAGGCAACCTTTAGGTCAGGGCAATGAAATATTAATGGTGTGTTTACACCTAGTTGACTGAGGGCCAAAAATATCTAATGATGCAGTTTAGGCCATCTGCCCCCAGCAGCTACAATGTGGCTGTAATCATTAGCTGTTTATCTATGGACTGTCTGTACGCAGTTCAGTATTAATGTCTTTGAGCTCCACTTACAGAAACCATTTTAATCTGTTGGTTGCAGAGTTGGCTTTTTTTGTGTGTGTTTTGATATTCAATTAATTAATTGTTTTGATTGGTGTATGTGAGGCTTTATTTATGAACATTTTTCTGTACATATAAACATGAAGCCATCGTGCTCATAACAGAGGTTTGCAGGACCAGAAGGGGCAAAGAAAATGTTCATTTGAAGCCTCAGAGACTCTGTCTGACAAATGATTTGCATCTTTTATATGGCACTCTTTCCTCTGAAATATACCTCTGAAACCATCTAAAGCTGGATGTGATCTCTTCTCTGATTTCCCTGAGCTTATTTCAGTTCATTGCATCAGGAATCTTGTTCTATCAGTCGTGGCACAGGGCACAGATTTAGACCATATCTTGGCTTTTTAAACCCACCCCCCACCCGATCTCGTTCTCACTGATTTCACAGATTTGAAAGCGGAAATGTGGCCTAAAGTTATCAGGTTGTCACAGTAACTTCTCGGGAAAAACAATCAGATACAGATGTCTAAAATATTTCTACAGAAACCCACAACTCATCCCGTAGGTGCTGCAGGATCCCTAAATCCAGATTAATCGTCCTCTGTTGTTCATTTTGTGTGAACCTAACAAGAAAGGCTGTGTCTTCAAGATTGTGCTACAGACTAACAGGGGAAAAGGGAATTAAGATCACTGTCCTGCTGGAAAATGGATTGAATAACCTTACTGGTAGCAACTGAAGGATTGGTAGAAAAAAAAAACGAAAATGAGGCCAAATTATCTTAAAAGATAAAATAAAATCCATTCTAAATCTTATGTAGTGTTTGAGCAAACTTAATTTGTGTAATCTTGGGTTTTCTGACAGAAAAAAAAGAATTTTTTCTCCACAGTTCGTTACTGTGCCTGTAGGCTGCAGATGAGTTTGAAACAGCAGCAATTATGGAAAGAGAGAAAGGAAGCGTAGAAGAGTCGCTTAACACAAGATAACAAGAAAAAGGCTTACAGACAAAAGGCTAAATGAAATACTGTTAATGCAACATTCCAGCTTCCTGCTGTTTGTTCTTCCTGCTTCCAACTTCTGCTGATAACTTTTCTCAGATCTGTATTCTACATCGGCTTATTTCTGCTCTTTGAATCGTGACCTCTGAATGTTCAGGGCCCATGTTAATAAAAACGAACGTAATTTATACTGCCCTCGCCATCTTTTTGATTTGTCTGCTAAATTTGTTTTTATTTATAGGTATTTTACTGTGATGCTTGTTTGATTTAGCAAAACAGGCAACATAAAAGTGAGGCTAAAAAAGAAGCAGAGGCGCAGCGCCCTCTGTTGTTTCATGTCTATAACTCCAGTAGAGGAGTTATAAATTGGTCCTGGTACAAGGAGGCAGACTTTTTAAAGCACATAACCAATCAGATCAACATATTTTTTTCTATAAGCTCACTTATTTTTCTATTTATCAGCTCTCTCTGTTTCTGCCAATTTTCTCCATTTAAGACACAAACATCACTAAACATCCCCGTCACAACATTTCTCTTACTCTTAAAGCCAAGGGTGCTTTGTGAGCTGCTTTTATCTTAGAGAGGCAAAAAAAGCTGATTTTTAATCTTATTTTATTTTTTTAATATGGGCCCAGATCTGCTTAACACAGAATTCTGTAAATTTGAACCATTAATGAGACTTACAGTATTATCTAAGATGCCTTACAGGAAAAAAAACCCTTTGTGCATGTAATAGACATTCTTTTGATTCAGCCCAAATTTCAGTATTGAAATTGTTTTGTTTTATTGGTCTGATGTAAAATTGTTATTCTACATGTAATGTTTTTAATTGTCTGTAATCAGAAAATTATCATAATTACTGTAGATTTATTTTCTCTCGGGGCAGAAAATGAATTTTAGCTCTAAAAGCTAAAATCTGCTTTTCTTTTAGAGTGGTGGTCCTTCTTTAATGAAGCATATATACAGACAGTTTCTATAATAATTAAAATATATTAATTTAAGTATTTACCTTTAATACTCAGTTTCAGTGTTATTTTCTCTCCTACTGTGCTACTCTAATGTACTTTACTCCTTGCATTTTCCAGTTATGCTTTGCTCATGTACGACACTTTTAAATGTCTTTTTACTGAAATGTGGTATTTGAATAAACTTGTGTGGCAAGGTACACTACAGACTCCCAGGTGAAAGTCACACGCGTCGACCAGTCAGCCAAAGGGATTTCCCCTTGGCCAAGTAGCGAAGATGCATGATCAGTCAGAGGCATAGTGACAGGACCCCGCGCTGTCACACTTGCCTTCGGAAAAGCAGCAATTTTAACAGAGGAATTCTGCAGTTATCCTTAGACTTAAACATTGATCCTAAATATGATATGATCTTAAGATTTAAATATATATATGTTAAGTATCATTCTCACAAATAAACATAAAGCTTATATTTAACATCACCTGTTGTCAAAATGTCACTGTATTTAACGTCTACTCCAAAGAAGAGTTGAAATGAGGTTCCTACCATGCTGTGATTCTGGGGAGTAGTTCACCAGCCGACTACCAGAGATATGAATGAAGACACAAGGAGGAGGATGAGATCTATTTAGTGTCCAAAATGTTACAGAGTCTGCAGCAGAAGAGGAAGAACTGACAGAAAAACATGGAAACTCTGCAAATGAGCAGTTTTTCTCAGAACCATAGTGGGGCCTGACAGAAACACATGCTTCAGTTCTGATCGGACCATAAAGAGGCCAGAGGTCGTCCGTCTGCACCGAACAAAACCAGAAATGTTCTGGGAGACAACAAGGACTTTTCTGCCTCTACAGCTTGTTCCGTTCTTTTAATGGAGTTGACTCTGGATGTTCTGAATGAGTGTCAGGGGGATCAAACTGAGAACAGATGAACTCTGTTTCTCTCTGAATGAGAAAGGCTCTTGTGCTCGTAGCAGATATGCACATTGAAAATTAACAGTTAAATCTACTGACATATTTTATGCTTTTAAATCAAGTGTTTAAGTTGGGGAAACAAAATGAAAAGCAAATTAATGTTGGTGATTACAGAAAACCCCAGTAAATGAATTTGCCCCTCTTATGACTTTAAATTGCATCCATACAGTACCTCATATCAAAAATCCTAACAGTCTAAAATCCTAAAAATCCAAGCAGAAAATTAATCCTTAAACTTGCATTTTAAAGATATAGGGTAGAGTAGAGTAGAAGAGTAGAGTTAAAAGCCTTCAGCCTTTACATGTTAAGCTGTGACCCCCACCCCCCAAGCCCATGGATTAATATTAACTAAGAGTAGAAATTTTTTTTAGCTGACATTTCCTGTATCTCTGTTTAGATCAGGGATCTGAACCCTTTTCTATCCAAAGATCCATTTTGCACCAAGTCCAACAAAATAAAAGTCTTTTAGAGCTGCAAAATAGTACATGACTTTATCTGCCACAGGAAGTCTGTTGCCAACTTAAAAAAAAAAAAAAAAAAACAGTCTATTGTTATTTTTGGCTTTTAAAATACGGAAAAAATAAAACTATCGATTAAAGATGAACAGATTTTCTTTTATAGGGTAATATTTGATATCAAGAACTATAATAATAAAACACATAACTTCAAAAAAAAAAAAAAAAAACTAAAAACAATAACTAAATTTACTAGATTTTTTTATGTTTATTTCCCTGTGTTTTGTGCATTGTTTTTTTTTACTTTATTTTTATTTATTTTTAATAACACATGTTCATAGTTACATTCTCCTGTCTCTTACTGGCATTTATCATCTGCACTATATCTTGACAAAAGAAGATGAGACAGTAGATGTTCTTAACAAATATAACTAGAAAAGCACTCAGAGAGCGTAGACCTCCGCCAAGCAGTTCACCCCCGACATATTGTGACCTCCATGTTCACAGCGGACCCAGATCATTACCAAAAACATTCCTGAATCCGGAACCTGATCACCACCAAAAGTTAATGGATTGGTCCTTAGCCCACGGCGTACCTTTGGTCAAATTTTCAAGCAAATTTGTCAATAACTTTTTTTTCTGCTAACAAACAAACAAACAGACAACGAAACCAACACTACCGAAAACATAACTTCCTTGGAAAAGGTAATAATGGCTACAAAACAACAGAGCGAACTTTGGTTCTAGGGTCACACAGGAGGATGATAAGCATATACGTTTTAAACTCAAGTTTATTTATTTTCCACAAAAAATAAGAAGATTCCAGGTAAACATTAATTACCTTAACAGAATTAAGAATAAAAAACATAGATTGTCCTCCCTAAAAATAAATCAAATTAATATTCAGAAAAACTTGGGTAGGTTTTCTAAACTGTAGCGTTACAGCTCATTTCAACAAAGAAATTAAATACTCCAGTTAGACCTTCAATATAACAGTTCAGTAAGTCAGTTCAGTCAATGTGCACACAAGTTGTCAGACTTGAAAATGTTCATGAATAAAAAAAAAAGAAAAATTTGCATTTCCTACAAAAATGCAGAGTGAATGCTGTATGCTAAACTGTAAGCTGTAGGCTGAAAATAGCAGAAACAAGCAGAAGTTGAAAGCAGAACCTGCTAGGAGATAGAAGAAAACAAAAGAGCTTAATTTCCTTCATGAAACATAACAGAAGCCAAAAGAAGAAACATTGACATGTGATGAAGTAGCAGAGAACAAAAAAGCTTAATGCCTGTGTGGAAAGAGCAAAATCACGCCAAAGTTGACAGTACGGACTGAAAGGTAATAAATTAGCAGAATCAGAAAATAAATTAGCATAAAAAATTTGAATCTTATGTGGTTGAAGAGAAAAGGAGTAGCTTAAGAATAGAGATTAAAACACTGAAAAATATGGTAATGAATGAGGAGCTTAGTGTTAAATTGTTTGTTGAAATACCAGGAATCAACATAACAGTAGGAAATTAACTCAAATGTGTGTGTTCAACGCACAGAAAACAGTGTTATCCTTAGTCAAAGCCCCCAAAGCCAAGGAAGACTGAAAAGCAGAGAAATGGGAAAGACAGAGACAGAAAGACAGCTGATACTGTTTAACAAGGTAAAATTAGCTAGTGGGTTTTCAAAATACTTGTTGAAATGTAGAAAATGGAAGTTTAACAATGCAAGGACTGAAAAAGCACAAAGAAGAATAAGACCTAGAAGCAAAATACATAAAATGACAAACACAGTGTTCAAACAGTTCTTATTAAGATCACTTAGGAAATACTGAAATAAGTTTTGGACCAGAGGAATCAGCAGGCTTTGAACAAATATGCCGTCTAGGGGTATGATTCTCGCTTGGGGTGCGAGAGGTCCCGGGTTCAACTCCCGGACAAGCCCCCACTTATGTTACGGCCCCAAGGGTCTAGGGGTCCAGAGGCAGTAACATAAAAGGTCCAGAGTAAGAGGAGATATGTAAAAAGGGATTTATTTACAAAACTAAAGGGTCCTGCCAAACGGCGCAATACAAATAACACAAAATACTACAAGATAA
>JAUZNJ010038684.1:0-11005 GCA_034780135.1 Jordanella pulchra
ATGGATGGATGGATGGATGGATGGATGGATGGATGGATGGATGGATGGATGGATGGATGGATGGATGGATGGAATACTTATGCAGTAAGAGGCTGAAACCTTATTACTTAAGGCAGCATAAGAAAATAATATAATAGTTTATCTTTTATGACATCCTGGAACTCCAACACAGCAATGGTATTAAAGTGTGAATTGTGTGAAATATAGTTATTTAGGTACATAGAGGTTTTGAATTGCTGGGCTTCTAGCAGACAACACATCAATCTAAAATAATAATTGTTTTCAGAAATCGTACCTTAAAATTATGTTGTTTGACTCTCTAGTGCATTATTTTGTTTATTCGAGTTCCCATTTCCTTAAACTTCATAAGGGCACAGTAATTTATTCTGACTGTTAACTTCTTCTGCTTCAACATCACATCTTATTTGTTCTTTTTTCTTAATCTATAGGGTGGATTGTATGTGTTTAAGCTATTTGACTACTACTCAGCAAGTGGAATGTCCCTGCTTTTCCTGGTCTTCTTTGAGTGCATCTCAATTTCATGGTTCTATGGTGAGAAATATTTTTTTAAAAACATGTCTAAATCTAAAGATTCGCATCATGCAATGGGAAGATAAACTTCATCTTTTTTATTTTTTTACTTGCAGGTGTGAACAAATTTTTTGACAACATTGAGGAAATGATTGGTTACAGGCCCTGTCTGTGGTGGAAGGCCTGCTGGGTCGTTTTCACTCCTCTCATTGTGGCTGTACGTGTTACCCATTGTGATGATTAACAACAAACACTTACCTACGTACTTTACAAACCTTAACACATTTCATCACAATACCAAATTTTAGTGCATTTTATTTGGTTTTAAAGTTAAAGGCCAGGTAATGTTAGTTTTAATTTTATCTAACATCAGTGTTTTTCAAAGACACATCAAAAAAAGGCATGGTAATTTTATAGGAGGTTCAAAGATTAACAGCTCAGGTAAAAAAAAAAAAAACGTTAGGAGGACAGCTATTAGTCACACACTCAACACCTTTGGTCTTTGTCAAAGAGCAACAAGAATAAAGTCTTGGTTAAAGGAAAACCACGAAAGGCCCCCTTGAGCCATACAGGACACATAGTAAACATGTTGTAGGGGGCTGTTTGTTAGAAAGGATCCAAAAGTGACATTTTTGGCCCACATGCAAATTTTATGTGCTGTGTCAAACTCACAATTATACATCCATCTTAACACACTGTTTACATTGTGAAACCAGATGTAGGTAGTATCATGAGGTGTTTTTTCTTCAGCAGGGGCAGCAAAGCTAGTTAGATTCAATGGGAGGATGTATGGAGCTAAACACAGGACAAAATGTCTTTTGATGTAAGATGTTGAAATATCTTATGTTATCTTTCTGTTCTCCAGGGAGTCTTTTTGTTCAGTGCTGTACAGATGGTTCCCCTTACTATGGGAGATTATGTTTTTCCAAGCTGGGGTCAGGGAGTCGGGTGGTTGATGGCCTTATCCTCAATGATTCTCATCCCAGGCTACATGGGCTACATGTTCCTCACACTCAAAGGCACTTACAAAGAGGTAAGTCTATCATCATATGTAGATTTTTTGGAATTACTTATGTATGTATTTCTGTATTTAACCACATGCTGTGTACCACATATCTTTTTTGAAAAAAGCAGTAAGTTAGGCCCAGAATATTTATCTATTTTTTTAAACTGTAGCTAAGAGGAGGATATTGTCAGTTTCTCTAGGATTATTAGATAGACAGGAATGTTTGTTTTTTTGTTAAAAAAGTCAGCCCACTCCAGCTTACTTTACAGTTGTATATTGTGATAAAATATTTTATTTATTTTTTCAAAATTGACAATAAGAATACATTTGCTGACATGAGGCCAAAGAGTAGTTAAAGAATGAAAACGTTGGAAACTTCTCTTTGCGGTATTTAATTCTAAGGATTAAAACTCCGACACCCTGCATGATTCAGTTGTTTTTAATGAGAAAACTATTAGGCATGCGTCACAGAGAAATAATAAATTGCAACGAATAGCAGGACTGTGATGAAAGGATTATTGTAAGAAAAAGTAAATAGTTGTGTAAAGAAATTCCTCATGGCTTCCTTGACCAGCTGTCAGACAAAACCCTTTTTTAGCTTAACAATTACATTATTGGTTGCCTGGTATCCACTTTTGCACAGCATGTTGAATGCAGCTCATTGTGATATATATAGCTTATAGTCCCTGCTGTAAGAATAAATGTACCATAATTGCAGGCCTTGCAAAGACAGCTATCAAAAGCGAAATGCAGCTGTCAGATCCCGCAGAACCAGCTGATGGCTGATTGCGTAATTGTAGCAATCAGGCAGCTGAATGCTGCTCTGCTTTCAGGCCACCACTTAGTTTCACAAACACTTCATTAAAATGACTGAAAGAGTATGCAGTCTAACACTACTGTAAAACTTCAAGCTTTAAAAATTTTAGTCATATTGATGTGTATTGACCTTCCTTTTAACCTGTGGCAGATATAAAGTCTGCACAGTGCTATTGTGGTATTACTGACAAAGATGTCGAACTCTGGCCTATATATATTTTTTTACTTACAATTAGTGACAATTAAAACATTTAGAATGTTAGCAATAACAAACTAAAATGTGTTTGCAAAGCTTAAAAGAAAAAAACAACAATTCAAAAGCCTAAAATAAGCATGTGTGAAAACAAGTTAAGGACTAATGAAATAAAGGTGATAAAGGTATTCTTATCAAACTAAGCACCATATCACATCACCATCGCTACAGTGAAGCAAAGTGGTGGCAGCATCATGCTTCGTTTTATTGTGTGGCTTGAACTGGAGATTTCAGGAAAGTATTTTAACACACATTTAGCTACCTCCTTACTCCATTCGAAGGTTTTAGTTTTTTTTTTACTTGTTTAAATATACAGGTTGCATTAAAGAGAGGTAAAAATCAAATATGAATTATCTTGGTCTTATTTTTATAGTCACAGAAACCTACAATTTCAAGAAGCGTGACTGCTTTATATCCACTGTACAGTGAAGTACAATATCATTTTTGTGAGAAAAAGCTAATCTACTTGATCCTCTTCTCAGCGTTTGCGCATGATGATCAAACCTTTGGTTCTGGTGAAGGCTCAGGAAAATGGTCCAGATCAGCAGACAGAAACCCAAAATCAGAACCCTGCAAATGAAGAAGCCTACATCTAAAAAGTAATAACCAAGCACAGCCTCCCTCTCTGTTTGAAAGGCCACTCCGGCGCTGCATCGTAATCAAGGTTGGGAACAACCACTAGACTTCGTCGTCTGCTTTTATTCACCTACCTCCTGGGGACATGTGAAACCAACCTGATTACATGGTTATTTTTAAGGGGGTTTTTCTGTTTGTTTGTTTTTTAAATAATACAGAGTCTATGAGGAAGAAAAAAGAAATCCGACAAAGTTGTTGTGATGTTTTGAATTTCATTATGCAAAAGTTAGCCTTCTTAGAAAAGCAAATGTGACCTAGAAAACTACTGTATATTGAATATATGTAATTTAAGTCTGAAGGCCCTTACTGATTCAATAATATCCTTTTGAAATTTTTAATTAATCAACTAAATTTAAAATGCTGTACACAGGAGCAAAGTATATTGAGTAAAGTATATTTTATTTTGTAAATGATCTAAATACTTTAAAATAAATGCAGTGTAGCTGTTAAATAAAAAGTAAAAGTTTTATGGAATAAAATTTTAAAATACATCAATTTCAAGCAAAGACAATATGGGAATGTGCAACGGGTAAGGCCAAATCTGTTTTGTATGTATAAATGAAATCTTAGTCAGGTTATCTCTACCTTGCAGAATCCCGCACCTCTTGTTTACCAATCATGTTGAGGACTACATTGGAAAAGCACAAGTACCTTGTTGTATTTTACATACTTCTTAATGGCACGACTGAAATCTGTGACAACAGCAAAAATAACTTCTTTTACACTTAGCAAGAGACTGTTATGACTGTTTTATTTGTTTTCTAATGAATAATTCATTTAAATGGTGTCTGACTCTCTGTTTAGAATCATTTTTTTACATAATTTTCTATATATGAACCTGAGAAGGACCAAATTGATCTCAATAATTTAAAACAGTTAGTGTTTTATGTACAGACTAAATACGGATTAAATAAATGCACCCCTTTATGCAGAAAAGCAATAGTTTCGAAAAAAATAGCATCAGTGTAAAAGCACAAGGTTAGCTATGGACTTAAGCCTCTATTACAAAAGGTATAGCCATTTTTGAAACCCCACGGTTGTTCTGTGCTCTCACAACTCAATTTCAAAGCAATTATTTAGAAAATGTATATTTTAAAGTGACTGAGGGATGGTTAAGTGGGAACAAAGAACCGTGTGAAGAAGTTGTTGCCTTCTACCATGACTGGTGTCCTGCGTTGGTGGTACTGAAATGGATTTCTGTGACACCCATACCGATTTTTGCCTGTATTTGTTTACTTGTAAATCTGTTCAGTAACCCACTCCTCAGGAACAAATGTAGATGTGACCAAACTGTTCTAGACATTGACCTGATTCACTGATATAGTTATCACTCGATCTAGAAAATGTAGCCCTCAAAACCTTAAAACTTTGAATTCCAAAAATTCATAAAGACACAAATAATGATAGTGCTACCTGGTTTTTAACACCTGTAATAGGCATGGGCAGGTATGAGGTTCTCCTGGTATGACAGCCTTGTGGGAAATTATAATGAATGGAAAATACTGGAAACAGGAATACACAAATACTGGAAACACAAATAAATCATGTTATATTTTTGCCTTCATTCACGTAACAAAGTGACAACTATTTGTATGGATGTCAAACCAATTTAGAATATTGATTACTCAAATTTTAAAGTCATAACAGTGAGTCTTTATTTAAAAAAAAAGTATAACTTCACCAAATATGATTCTGTTCAAGTCTAATCCTGACAGAATTTCTAGAGGTGTATTACAATAAGACTTTGGCATTTTAAGTCTGTGGTCATATCTTTAAAATTCACATTGATAAACCAAAAAAGTTTCTAGCCATTGGTACTGCTTGGTTGGTTAAAGGATAGGTTTTAAATATGTTTCATTTTGACTCAGAAGGGTAAAAGTTGTGTTTACAGAAGAAAAAAACAACAGAAAAGTCCCTATGGTTAGAATTGTGAAATGGAAAAACAGGTTTCTTAAAAAACATCATATCTAGATCTAGTATGGCTGCAAAGCAGATAAAACTTAGTGAATAGGAATTAGTTGTGGTAAAGGGTACTACTCAATCCTATTTAGTGAACATGTAACTGCAGTGTTTAAAGGTTCACAATTTAGAGAAATGTAATACATTCATGCTAGCTTTATTGCTATTAGAAGTTATTGTGGTTAATGAGCATATCAATTAGGAAATCCTGCTGTGCTCTGAAGCCCTGCAACATCAATAAACTGGGTTTATGTCATTTCCAGACCAGTTAAAGAGTTTGTACATGAACTGAAGGCTACATTAGTTTTCCATCTGTTTGTATTTTACCGGGCAAATACCAAACTTCTTTCTGACGACCATTAAAGGCATTAATGGTGGTGGCACATCCACCGCAGTTTAATTGGAACTGATCCAGACCATTTATTGTCAGTTTCATTTTGATACAAGAATACACAAACAAATAAAACAACTACTGTAACTAGTCATTGCTGAAGGATAAAAAACTGGTACTAACTGGAGAATTACCAGTACCAGTGCAGCAATCAGCTGCCTCACATGTAGCCCACAGCTTAGCTGTAGTTTAAAACAGTGTTAACTGGATAAGCGTGATGGCTGGGGCTCCTATGGTCTTCAACTGACTCTGGGTTTGTTAAACCAGAAGTTCCCAAACAGATGGATTCATCATTTTTATAACTGCTGAAAAAGTATTGTTTCCTTGTTTCAGTAAACTGTCAGGCAGTGTGCAGCAGCTTTTGCAAAAGAGCATTGCTGTGATAGTCTGCACTCCATAAAGCCAAAATCTACAGTTACTCTGACTTTTTTTTTAAGCATCTCATCAAATTTATTTTAACTTTGTAGATGGAGATGGAAAGAAATTGTATGGTTTTGTAATCATAATCTTATAGAACACTGACATATTTTTATACCGATAACCCGCCTATGCCTATTTTTTTTTTTATTACCTCCTGAAACATATTTATAATTTGGTGATGCTTGGAGAGAGGAACTTTCTATCAGTCAGAGGACAAAACACTGTTAGCACAACAAAACCCAAGCACATATTACAAAGGCCACAATAATACAACTCTAAAGCAAAGAAAAATGTTACATATCTGATCACACTTTATTCTTTAAAGAAGTACAATATAAAAGGAAGTATAGGCTCTAATTTTATTACAATCCACTAACATCGTGACAAAGAAGGATCAAGACAATATGCTTTTATGGCAGCTACATGTGACAGGTATCAGGCTGAATCAGTCCCGGTTCTTATAACTGTACTGACTTATTTTTTTAAGCTATGTGAATAAAAATGTGCAATGATGCAAGGTTTCCATGAATTTTGTATAAAGTTATCATACCACAGTTTCTCTCTTGAATGATGTTGTAAACTGGATTGTGTAATACATGTATCTGTGAATGTCTGTATTCGCTGAGATTTTCTTTTTATTTGGTCTAAATGTTGAATGGAAAAATGTGACATCTTTTGCTGTTTTCTGCAATAATACTGTCTCAGAAACTAAGGTACATATCTCTCCACAGTAAAATGGCAATGACAATAACAGAATAGAGTAATAATATATAATAATAATTTAATAGAAATGTCTAGTCAGGGAATATAATTTTGTACATTTTTAGCTGTTAAATGGGCCTAATGTAAAATATTATATGTAAAAAATATAATAAATGTCTTAAGATAGTGTTCTATGAAAAAGCATGATTGCTATATGTGTTACCTGCTAAATTAAATAAAGATCTATAGAATATAGAATCAGCACTGTCATTTTTAGTCCTTTTCAACCACTATGAGCTAAGTTTTTATAAACATAATGTGTGCATTATAAAAGTGTTCCACTTTTTAATGGATTATGCTTTTAAGTACTTCCAAACAGTAGCTTAAAATGTACTAAAACTCTTCAAATGCTTCCATCAAGATGACTGCTGACCTGCTTAGTAATATGTTAATGCACTATTTATCACTCAAGTGGAAATGAATATGAATCACCTTGAAAGATATTGGCTGTAAAGCTGTCTGATGGAATCCGACAAAATGGTTTTTCTGCTGCCACAGTAATATCTTTGCAACATCTGCACTTAATTGTATGCCACCAAAAGAGTGCGAAGTAATTTTACTACACTTTAGTTTTTATTTTGACTTGAGTAAAATTATTTTTAAATAAAGCCTCTCCCCTCTGGATCAGCTGCAGCTGTCTGATCAACTTTTTAGCTGTGTACAGTATCTGTTAAAGCTGGGATTGATTTGCTCTGAGCATAACAGACACACTATATTTCATTTTTAATTATTGGCAGTAATAAAATGTTATTATAGGGACTAAACTCCTAGGATTTATGATAGGAAACTTGGGAAAACTTGAGAGCATTTACCATCCCATCAATTCTTATATCCACTCAACTTAAGTAATTACCATTTTCCCATAATATGGGTTGTTATTATTTAATTGCCTCTGGAATAAAAAAAATATTATTTTAAACAGAGCTCAGAAATCAATGAATCAATCAGTGCTACTGCTCTTGTGATTTAACTCATTCATTCTGGTACCATCAATGTTGTTTTTTTATTGTCTCTTTTTTCATTTTTTTTTTTCATTTTTTGAGAGAAGCACATGTTTTTAAAAAAAGGATGCAGACTAATATGAGGTCACTCTCTCAAAAGTCCACTGGATATGAAAAAGCTGTTATATCTATTTCTACAAAGTAATTTAAAGCTTTCAATCACAGCTGGGGAAGCTACAGTTCAAAACGTAAAGTTTCATTGCATATCTAATACACACTACCAACCACTTCCCCACCCATGTTAGGATCCCTGATGAATCCTGAGTCAGAGTATTCATCATTCTTATGTTCATCTTTAGAACGACACACTGATAGCATATCTGCTGCCTGCAGAGTGACAAGCAGGCAACGAGGGGAGCAAATGCCCTTATCGCTGCCTGCCATATGATAGGATTAGCTAGAGTGTTGTCGAACAAAGCATTAATGAACAGTTTTAATTGCTTGCCTGGCATTCCCTGCCAAGCTACTGAACTACACACACAGATACACTAGACACAAAGCTTGTGGAGCCATCCATATTAGGGCAACAAACTTCCAGCCATTTTCCATAGACATTCTACTCAAAAACCCATGTATTCTGCATGGTTCATAAATATCATTCAATCTTTATGTGTAATCAACATGTATCACCTTAGCAAAGGTATACTGGATATATTCTACTTATGTAAGGAGAACTACTGGTGCTGAAATAATATTTTATGTTTTGTTAGAAACGTTAACAGAAACTTGGGCAGCTTCACCTGCTAATTTAACACAAAATAATGGATTTTAATGCTGTTGTTTTTAGTTTGCAGGCATTTAAATTCAGATAAAGTGATTTCAATAACACTTAATATTAGTCTGCAGCACAAAACATCAGTTTGATAGAATACAAGTCAGTCACACACAAAAGCCCAGGAGCATGCAAAACAATGTAATGAATCTGATACTCAAACAAGGGTTAAAAAAAAAATAAAATCAAGGTAGAAATAGGTAAATTAAGGTTTTTCATCACTGAGATAAACAAGAGGGAACATATAGATGTAGTCATATTCATGATTTAACTCATTCTGTCATTTGCACTTAGATTCCATGATATATGTTTTGTTTTTCTCTGAATCTGAATTGACCTAAGGTGATAGTGTTTGTATGAGCATGCTGGTTAATATGCTTACTTTTCACTATGAAGGTCCTCAGACCCATTCAAAAAATATTCCCCAACGATCCTCAACATAACGTGCAACACACCTGTGATTGTACGTTAAGTACAATAAATCTGAATTAGCGAATCCAAAACATCAAAATGTTACAAAATGTTAGAGTAAACATTTCTTCATCAGAATAACACAGACTAATGTTTCAAAAGAGAGTGATTGACTTTTCAGCTAGAAATAGCTCCCCCCCCTCCCCCCCCCCCTTTATAAAAAAGAAAAAATGTTAAGAACCCCAGAAGGGAGAGCAATTGCTGCTACCAATAAATCCATCCCATCTCTTGCAATCTCTGAGGCATTTTGCTACGCCACATTTATCACGAAATGCACTAGGAGTGTTAGCTGTGTGATTCATCTATAAGCTCAAAGGCACTGACTTGTTCTCTATTAGAACCAGGTCAATAAAGGAACAGCGAAATTGGAAGGCTTCATTCAAAATGGAAATGAGATATAGCAATGAAGGAGTTAAATCCATAATAGAATATGTACGTTATTTATTTTTTTATCATTTCATTGTACTTATCTATATATCTATAGTACAGTCAAATGTATTAAAACCCCTTGTAGATTTAAAGTAAAATTTTCTTTTTAATTTACTTTAAAATTTGTTTCTAAAAGAAAATGAAAAATGTACAAAATGCCACGTGAAAAATAAATGATATAAATTAAAAATAATAAGTAAAATCTTAATTTGCATGATAACAAATAAGCCCTTCCTATAATTACTTACCAGGTATTTTTTTGGCATTTTGACAAATTATCTTTTGATGAGCTCCAAGGATTCACCATCTCTAAACTCTCCTCCACAGAATCTGTATCTTATTAATTTGGACTGGTAAAGACATATATCCTTCTTAGATTATATTTGTATTGGAAGATAATGTCTTACAATCATAAGACCTATAAGATCTTGTTCGGACAGAAAATATATCAGTTTTTATTTTTGTTTTTTATTTTGATAATATCTGATGAACATTTCACTCTACCCGAGTCCAGTTTGTAATCTGAAAAATTATCTCACATACAATTTCTTGAGTGTGACCATCAGATTCCCAAACTAAAGATTCATGAGAGTTTTGCGCTAGTATACATAGGGATGGATGTTACATGTTAGATATTTAGTCACAAAGAGAACTAATTTTTGTTATCACCAACTAATATAGAATTTAAAGTAGCTGAGGTTTTGTTTGCAATTATCTTTGATTTTCTTTTAAGATTTTTTAAGCCATAGTGGCTTTTATTGTTTGATATTTTGAAAGTGTGCAGACAAAAAAGAGGGTTGCAATTCAATTCAATTCAAAAATACTTTATTTATCCCACAGGGAAATTAAATGTTGATGTACAGAGAGGGAAGGGACATCCAGCAAAGGTCAGCAGGGCCGGGATTCAAACCTGCGACAGCTTTTATATGGGTCATGCACTCCACTTACACACCACAGCAGCACCCCACTTTCTACGGGATGATTATTTGACAATAAGGTACAAATCAATAAATGGCTACAATAAAATAGCTATATTTACAAAATGTCCCATATCAGCAGCCAGAGAAATAATTGAAAACTTTGAATACCATGTATAATTTCAAATGTTTTATGTTCAGTTGTTGTAACTGACATCAGATATTTTAATTTCCATGTCTGAAACACAGAAATATGCAAGAGCACCACCAAAAGTTGGTGATAAGTTTTGATGCCAATCACCAAGTCTACTCATAATAAAGGTCAGGATAACAAAGTCTCCAAGGTAAATTTTAATTCAAAACATAAACACTTAAACGGTGATTTATTTATGGTGATCAAGAAGTATGGAAAATTGTTTCCCTCATAATTGGAGTAGCATGCAGGCGTACAAAACAAGCAGTTGATACAGGAAGTCTCTGTGGTTTAAGTAGTAGTGTTAGAAGAGGAAGTGGTTATTTCAAACACTGTGAGGGATAGCTATGGTTTCTCTGCAGTCTATAGACCAGGGGTCTCAAACTGGTTCCAGAAAGGGCCGTGTGGCTGCTGGTTTTCTTTCCACCCAAGCTGTAGCACACCAGAC
>JAUZNJ010038685.1:0-11005 GCA_034780135.1 Jordanella pulchra
TTACCCGTCAATAGTTTAGTTTCTAAATCATTAACACAAACCTATTCAAAATTAAGAAATTTGTTCAAAATGAGAATATTCAATATCCCTTTTACATATGTAGCAAGATTAACTGTATTAAACACTAAAAATAATAATTTTTCCTCAACACAACATAAATAAATGCACTTTGTTTAACTGTGGTGGTGGGCTAACTGTTCGAAGGTCATGCATATTAGAAACAAAACTATAATGCTTAACTACATCACTTTCTTTAAAATGTAATTGAAATGCACTTTAGGTCAACCTTACTTTATGGAATTATGTATGAATTTTTATACATTGCCTGAATCCACTCTGCTTAAATCTAATTTGTCAAAAAAAACAAAAAAAAAAAAAAACTGATGTGCAAGTATTACCAGGTGAATAAGTGATGTAAGCTGTGTGGTATAATCAGGTAATTATTTTTGTGCAACAGTTTCAGAGAAAAATGGGACTTGATTAAAACTACTGTATGTGATGTATTGTGACGAATGGTTTGTACTGAAACTATATTTTCCCTCTGGGATTATTAAAGTATGTCTGATTCTGATATTTATATCCTGCTTTGTAATCCTGGGTGGAATATTGTCAGCTTTGCGCATTCGCTTAGGGAAGCAAAAAAAGACACAGGGAGGGACTCATGACAGCACTTTTTTGAGTCAATAACAGTTAATTGGTTGTTGCTTTAATGTGAAATTGCTAGACTTGCCAAAAACAGAAAAAGGCCAGTCGATTTCTCTTTAATTTACGAAAAGTAATTAAATATAGCAATAAAGTCGTTAAAATTTCCCTTCACTACAGAGCTAACAGTAAGCCTCATAAACTCGCCAGCTTCAAAGCAAGACAAGAGCTGTCAGAGTTGGTTTTTCTAAATGAAGTAAATTTTAACATTTCATTGTGTGTTCTTTATGCTGATGGTGTGGCGGCATTCATTTTGGTGCTTCACAATTAATTACATGTAGCAGAAACCAACTAACGTATTTTGATATCCAAGCCCTTAGCCAGACTTCTGAAGCAATCTCAATATTAATTTCAATTCATTTTATTTCTATTGCGTCAATTCACAACACATGTCATCTAAAGGCACTTCACAAAGACAATTCAATCAAATCACACAGATCAGTTGAAAGATTAGTTAAAAGTTTTCTATATAAGGAAAACCTGCTGATTGCATTGAATCATTAATTCAATAGTAATCCCTCACATCAAACATGCAAAACTCCCTTTTAACAGGATGAAACCTCCAGCAGAACCAGGCTCAGTTCCTCAATACAGAGGAATCACGCTTTAACATAGACTTCCACACAACACAGGTCTTCATTTAGACCTCAGAAGTTATCATATTTAATTATCCTACAAAATATGCATTTCTTGTCAAGTGACACTATTGTTTCTTCCAAGGTCTGTATAAACGATTATAGTGCAAGTAAAATAAAGTCTAACTGGCTGACATGAATTATCAAAAGTATTGTGAGATCAGAACAGGGTCTATTGTCTTTTTTCTTGTAAAATTCTCCACAAAAATTTTATTTGACGTTAAAGATTACTTCCATAAACAGTAAGCTAGGTAACATGATAAATCAGGAATCAATCATCTTTCTTGTGATATCAAAAATCATGGAAATTTCTGTGTGTATTTGGCTCAGAGTGCACACAGAACTGAAAAACAAAAAAAATGTTATAAAATGTTTGTTCAATCTTTGCTTTTCTTTATTATTTCTTTAGTTTTTTTTATTATAATTTGAACAGTGATCTGATGTTTAAATCATAACCTTTAGATGTGAACCAGACAACTCCAGGAGTCTAGAGTTTCTCCAAATAAGGTAACGTGGACTGCTGGTTGGAGGCGATGAACATTTTATTTGCATATCCTGTCATTGTAGCTATGGTATCCTACACAAATCAACATGTAAATTAACTTTCAAGACTGTCATGGTAGAAAAACATTGCTTGAATACAAAGTAGTGTTTGAAGCATTGCCTTTCGAAACTAATTTGGCAAACAAATCTTTCTAATGCTCACATTGTATGGATATGTATACATACAAACTTGTATGTAAATTTCGTGCATTTCTGTCCTTCACATTTTCTTTTTTAACTTAGTAACTTAGCTACTGCTCAAAGTAACTAGTTAACTAGTTACAATTCAAAATTGCAATAGAGTTGAATGACTTTCCTGTTATCAGAAAACTTTGAACTTTGAGATAAACTGGATGTTTAATTCATAAATATAGAATTTTTAATATCAATCAATAGATTACATAATAATGTAATAAAAATTAATAAATATTTGGAAACATTGTATAGATGGGTTTCAGAATTGCAACGTCATGACGATTCTACCTAACCACCGTCATACTGAGTATCGAACACTTGGCTTAGCACTGATGCGCTTTCCTTCTGATCAGAATGGATCATTCTCATTTTAAACCCTGTGAGCTTAAACACTACACAGAGAAAAACTGTTATTGGATGTGATCCATATGAAGTCCCTGCAATCTTTTTTTTAACACCTTTCTTTAACTGACACGCTTTCAAATTTTTACTTTTACGACTTGTACATATATCTTATACACAACCCGTCCTCGTACACCAGAGAAAGTCAGAAAACTTTAAAAATCACAAATGGCTATTTAACAGCTGGCTGGGTTATTGACCCGAAAATATGTCATCAAAAAAGAAGATATACAGAGGGAAAGCGAAGGATAGTCACATTCTGCTAATCTTTATGATTACTTTATCTAAACAGCTAAACGTGTGGAACTATTACAACCTGACGTCTGTACGAAAATCAGGCACTCAGTATGGCCGCGTCAGGTACAGGGCATCTATACTATTTTACAACATTGTGGTGTTAGTTGGACATGAGTTCCAAGACACACAGTGGTAATATACCTTAGTAGATTTAATTCTTGTATTTAAATAGACACTTTGTAAAGTTTTTACTGAAAAATATCTTCACAATAGCCTTTTTATTTGACCTTTCACAGCTAAAACATTTTTTGATGAGCAGACTGACACTTCAGTAGTTCAGCAGAGATACATCTATAAACCTGTAGCCTAACCAGTCAGATGGATACGACGTATGCATGCATGATGTACATACGGCTTATGTATCAGCTTGGTACTGAGCTGGAAGAGCTTGATATAAAAGGCATGGTCAGTGTCATCAGGTTAGAAACAATGAGATCACTTTTAATTCTGTATTTCATGAAGCATGTAAGCTGTCAAAGAAATTTTCTAGTGAAGGATTTCTGCCGGTTTTGGTTAAAAAAAATCTGAGGATACTGTCATGGTCTCGTGATTTGGATTTCTGGCTATGTTCAAGTTTTCACTTTGGGTTTTCAGTTACACTTTTTATGTCATTCGGTGTTTTCTTGGCATTAGTTTAATTTCCCTTTAGTGTCATTTAAATTCTTTTCTAGTTATATTTAAGTCCTATTGTGTTTCTTGATTACTTTCTGTTGCCCCCTTTTGCAGCTCTCCTTTCCCTTAGGCCTTTTCTAGTTACCTCTGTCCACACCTGTTCCCAATTAGCTGATAACACCATCCATTGTCCCGTTTAGTATATATACTCCTCCTCTGCAGTTAATCTTTGCTTGATTCTGCTCATATCAAGAATAGAGGTTAGTGCAAGTTTTGTGTTACCCTCTGTTCTTGTTGTTATTTCCCCAGGTTTGTTATTTCTAGAGTTATGGTTCTGTTACCATCACTAATTATTATATCTGCAAGAAACCATCTCTGCCTCCGTCTATACATTTGCGTCCTCTACAAACCTCTGCTCATCCTTACGGATACAACTGTTTTTTCTATTACATTCCTAATTATCATAGCAACATTGCTCCATTGCGGTCGCTAGATTCTTGTTCTGCTACTAGAAAGGTGCTGCTGCATTATGGGTATTTCTGGCACAGAGAGTCACAAATTGTAGAGTTCCCGCACTACAATTTAGTCCAGCCAGATCTGGCGGAAGTCAATGGTGGTTGGCTAATTTGGCTAATGGCTAATAAACCTGGAGCCTGTTTTGACTGAATGTACTTTGGGTCAGGAACCTGCACTGTTTCTACAGATGTGACATCACGCCCATAAATGGGTCCAACCTAGCAAACAATCAAAGCGTTATATTGTCAGATACTCAGGCAAAAAAAAAAAAACATGTAGTACGAGAACGACAACAAGAGTGCTGCATTTCTTTATTTTTGCCACAGGTGGCAAAAAACTTTGTCATGCCTCTTTAATCTTTATAATAAATTATTAAATCAGTGTAGATGTTTTAAAACTTGATACTTTCTGCTATTGTGTTACTTTACTGGAAGATTATCAATATATTGTCATGATTTTGTGAATCAGTCATGCTGTGAAGATTACATCACTCTAATCAGCTCCACCTGCACATCAGCCTATATAAACCCTCTTTTTGACCAGAGTCTGGCACCAGATTATTGCGAGCCCTATGGTGAGAGTTTTCCAGCGTATCTTCTGCCTGCCTTCTTGTTGCAACCTGTTCCACATCAAGACCTTGCCTTTTGCTTGTTTCCCTGTCAGATCTATTTCTGTGTCTTCTGGTTCTGACCCCTGCCTCCTAGTTACTCGGATTTTGGATTACGGACTGGATACTTCTCTGACATCTGATCTCCTGTTGCTGACCTCTGCTTCCCCCTCCACGCTTATTCAGACAAACAGCTCTTAACTCTGGCTCTCCAGCGCGGGGACATCCTCCTGTCCTACGTCTCTCTGGATTGCCGTCCGCTTCACTGAGCTTTATCACCGCTTCCCCTTGAGGCTAGTTACATTCAAAATCCTGTTAAATAAACATTCCATGATCCTGTGCTGGACATTAACGCTACTAATCTTCCCCCAGAGATCCTCTCTGCTGCTGCTGCTGATTCTCGCTACCGATCCTTACCATTTCCCTAATGAACTGTCAAACTTTTTCCCTTGGGTCCGCAATTTTCAACCGCCCGTTACATATATTGAGTAATTAGAACTGGAAGTTATAGCTAAATCAAGGGTAAAATCAATAAATGATCATTAGTTAAATGATTAAGTTTAATCTGCTTAATACTAGGGTTATTAGCCTTTTACCTGAAGTGCAGCCCCTAGTTTCAGCTGTTAAGATGTAGTTGCCCTTCACCAATTTAGTAATTTAGACTATGGCTGTTAGCAGAATAATTAATCACCAACCAAGAAATGATCTCTGCTCATTCAACCTGTCAACTAAAAAGGATAAATCTGGCCTAAGTGAAAAAACGTTCACTGTATAAAATAACCACAAACAACCGTGGATTCAAGCTTTAAAGCTTAATGCATTTAGTGTCCTTTAAGAATAGCAGCAGATAAATATGAATAGACCTTGACCAAGAGATATTAAATTCAGTCAAAAGAGTGAAGTTTCATTAGGTTTTAGGGTAAAAAATAAATAATGGCTCAGAAATGCATCAATTGTAATAAAGTCACTCATATGTTACAATGCTCTAAAGCTTTAAGCTGTAGGATGAACTCCAAATCAAAACCGGCAGCCTCATAGATCTGTCTTTTTCAGTACTAATTTAACTGATTATTTTAAAATATGACCGTGTCTCTTTCACACTGTCTTTCATTATAGTAATAACACATTGCTCAACCAAACTGTCATGAATCTGTGCATCAGCTGTGGTCTGATCAGATTATTTCCACCTGCCTCCGCTGCTCTACTCTCATCAGCCACAGCTGTTCATCTGCCTTTAAAAACCTCTTTCAGAACAGCGACTGATGCCAGATTATTTTCAAGCCCTATGGTGAGAATTTTCCAGCATCCTTTCTGCCTGCCTGCCTGTTATGACCTGTTCCCCTTCAAGACCTGTTTGTGCCTGTTTCCCTGTGGATCTGTTTCTGTGCTTTCTGGTTCAGCTCGTCATCCTGGGCCGAACACTGACGCTCATAATCTTTCTCTGGAAGAACCAGTTGCTATGGCAGATCCCCACTGCCGCTCCTGTTCATAATAGTTTTCAAAATAAACTGTTAAACTTTTCCCAGTTATCTGGTTTGAATTTTGGGTCTGCAATTTCCCCCCGCCCGTTACACAAACACTCTTGGTTCTTTAGTTAGGACATCCAGGTCTTTCCAATGCGTCACTCTAGTGCTTGACATGTCAAACTTATATTTTTAAGATCTAGAAAAGAAACTGTGCTGTTTAATAATTTCCATAATTCCTTTTTAGTTGTGTTAAGCTGCAGTGAGGCACAGGGCAAACAGCTGCTTACATCTAATTTAAAGAAACTCCATAACAGGTCTTAAATTATCATGCAGAAAAACATAATTTTATTTCTTTATTTCTGCTTGTTCCACATGTGTTTTTGCTGGCATATGCATGTCCAGCACTCCCAATATTGTGGGTGTGCAAAAACCTTTAAATCCTTCTTCATAATACATGTCTCGTGTGAATGACTGTGGAGAATGAAAAATAATGTTTCCCCAGCTAGCAAACATATGAATATGCAGGGAAAAGCAACATGATTTAAAAGGAAAGGAAATAATTGATCTCCTTTCACACTTTCCCAAACATAAAAGATCTTCTTCAGTCAGTTTCCAGCTTCTCTCTTGGTTTGGGTCCTGTTGTTCCCTTTGAAGATTCCCATTCTAAAATATCTTTATTGTCAAACTGCCACTTTAGACCTAATATTATATCATTCCTTGAAACTGGTTTCATAATCAAAACTACAAGCAGGTTTTCACCCAGATGACATAAACGCTGCAATTTGGACAGGAACAGATTTAAATTTACAACTTATCATGGATTATTTTAAAGCTCTCTGAAATTGACAAAAAAAAATTTAGATCATCAAAAAGAAGAACTTTGGGTGGCATGTTTCTGAGCATAACAACATGGCAAGGTTAAAATATTTTATATTTTGTGTGCTCAACTGACAATTTTAAACTGACCTGTGAAAATTCAGTTCAACTCTTAATAAAACTTTATGGATCATGGATTTAGACAATGAAAATATTATGACATTCTACCATTTGCAAAGTTGTTAAAAAGGGTTTTGTGATATTTTGATGTATTTATTTTCCACCCTGGTAGGGGTGGTAAATATGTTATTTACTCAAATATTATTTGGACTGTCATATATTATTAGAACAATAACAAAGCAAATTCCAGATCAACACTGAGCCAATCTGTACATTCTGCCCTACTGAAAATGATTAAGATGAAACATGGACATCTCTCCCCAGTGTCCAAAAATTACCATCTTCATGGTTTTATCACACAACAATCCTCCTTTTTGATCTGGAAAACTTGGGAGCTTTTAATTTTGGAGTGTGGTTATACAAACCATAAAAGGCGGCATCTGCTTATAGATGAGCAACAAATCGGGTCGAACAATAAGATTAACTTTAAAGTTAAATCTATCAAATTTTAGTTGGATCAAAATAATCCGATTGATTCAAATCATCTGGATTTTTTCTTTGTAGTAAAGTTGGTTTATCACTAGATGAAGAGATAATTTTGAAATATTAGATTTTGTTCAACTTTTATTTTTTGAAAACCCCACAAATGTCAAAGATTATATTTTCTTCCTAAATAACCCTAGAGATCTGGTATTGGATTCTTAGGTTGTGAGTTTACAATCTCATCATCGAGTGGTGATGGCTGATGTTAAGGCTGTCACACAATTTATCAATAACTGTTTTAAGTTTTATTCCCATACATGTACAGAATAACTGTTATATCCAATTACCACCGTCGGATGCTATTGATATGTTGTGATATTTTAATATTTTTATTATCCATCCCGGTAGGGGGGTAAGTGTTTTATTTACTCAAATATTATTTGGACTTTCATATATTTTTTATCAATGCATACCCTACTGGCTGCATGTAAGAACAATAACTGAAAGTTTGAATCGAGCTCAAATCATGGTCAAACAGATAATTCTGCACATATATAGAATAAATTTACCACACCTTCCATAATATAACAGTATTAACAAAAATCATTCAGCCCCAAGTCAAAAATATTTCAGTTTGACAGTCTTTACTAAAAAGTAGTGAAACTCAACTAAAACTAAGCTACTATGTAAAAATAAGAAAAAACATGGCTGAAAAACATAATCAACTAGAAAAGCAATCGGAGAGTGCAGACCTCCGCCAAGCAGATCATTCCCCCAAAATATTGTGACCTCCATCTTCACACCGGACCCAGATCATCACCAAAATGTAATTATTTTTCAATGGTTATGATACGCCCTTTCTGTGAAAATTTGAGCAAAATCCACCCGATGATTTCCAGCTGTTTTGAAAACAGACAAACACAAAATCGCCGATGAAAACACAACCTCTTTGGCGGAGATAATGAGAAGATGCAATGATATCACAGTTTTAGCCTGGATTTTATGATTGAGAACCAAAGTTTATCTTGAAGAATTTGGAATGTGGTCAAATCAGTCAAAGCTAATTTAGAGCAATTGGAATGTTTTTCAAACCAATTCACAACACATATCCATAAGGTGATAAATCATTATTCAGCCAAATAATGTTTTTCTTAATCAGACATCAATAACCTTTAGTTAATTGATTCTTAATCTTCTTTTTGTGAGCTAGCAGTCCGCAGAAATGAGGATTCCATTAAATGACTTTAGGTCATAATTTGGTAATGAAATGCAGTGAGCACATGAGAAACAAGTGAACATTAAAGTTTTATAACTATTTAAACCATTAGTGAAATAAAGTTTGCTCTAGCTTTACAACAGCTCAGATATGTTAGCATAGTGTACCATGTGGTCCATCGTGTTAGCTTTGTCCTTGCTCATCAGCAAACACATGAAATTAAAATTATCAAACTAAATATTGTTTAAGTTAGGAACTCTCTCTGACGTGCCAGGTTCTCATTGTCAAAAATTATTATGGTTTATATCCCAACACAAGTCAACGATTTGTTAAGTTAGATGAGATTCTTACAGATATTTACAGTTTTGTGTTTATTGTCACTTTCACCTCTTCTTGATGGCAATAAAGAGTGCGTTGAAGTGCTGGTGTGAAGTCAGCTTAAATGCAAATCTTTAAAGTTGTTCTTATTACAACTCCACTTTGGTTCTTATTGAGGTCAGCACCACCGTCGAACTAAAATACAACATAAACTTAAGTGAGATGGTGTCATGAGACATAAAAATGACATAAATACATATAAACATACCTTGCTGGTCGACCCTTCCTTTGAGGTAGAAATGAGGTTAATAAAGAATTCTTTAAACTTAAACTAATTATAGCTACTAATAAAAGTCATGCTTTCATACACATAAATCTTTTTACTGGTGCCCCAGCAAACATGCTGGATTCAAACATCATCCTACTTAAAATTTTCAAAATAAGAGTAATAATAACAAAAAATGTGCGTAACACAAAACAAAAGTTAATAAACTAAAATTATGACAGTAAAAGTTATTTCTGTGAGAAGTTGAAAGATTGTAACACAACAGCACAACTAGGAATTATACACATATTTTATGGTTCCATACAACCCAGCAAAATTAAAAAGGAACCAATAAGTAAATTATAATACAGCATCAGTTGTTTGAAAAAGGACATTACAGACTTTGTGCAACAACACCTGGGAGACAGTCATCATCCGCTCCCATCCGGACAGATTTAGAAAAAATCCAATGGCTAAAGGTATTGTTTTTACTCGAGACTTTGCAAAATACAATCGGTGTAGCATCTTGATGTTTTGGGTTTTTTATAGAACTTTCTGGCCAACACTCCCATATTGCTTTTCTTTTTCTGTATCATTAGGTACTTTGCACTTTTTTGATCTGTGTAAGTAGCTGAAAGTAAGGAAAAAGGTACGGCTAATGATTTATCGTCACTGTCTACTAATTATTTCTGAAGGGCAGGTCCTTCATCACCAGGTCCTTTAGAGGAAAAATCATCTGTCTTTTCTTTTACTTTTATGTTGGTGAGCATACTACAATGTGCTTTACTGATCGTAACATTATAAATCATTTTACTGAGCCCTAACACAGTCAGTTTTAATAAACACAGGATCACACAGTGACCACTAGATGTCAGCCTTTACCTCCTGTGTTCCTGGTTTTCACAGTGCTGTCTCTTAACTTTATGTTCTAACAAACTGCTTTGGCCCTAATAGAAGTTGGATTTATATTTAGACAAAACTACTTAGTATTTTAATTCAATGAAATTTGAAATCAACTTGATCAAAATTTTGGTTTAAGAGTATCTAAGTAGAAGGGGGGCAGAGTACACTCTACACTGCAAACTGAAGCAATGATTAATTACTTGCTTCAATCCACAATTATTCACTCATTGGTGGTTCTTTTTTTACATAAATTCTTTATAATATGCGCCAATATTTCTTTTTCTTTTATTTCTTCTTTAATTTAAAAACGAGGGGAAGTTGAAGACTGCACATAACATTTCTACATTTAGCTCTTTTAAAATCAAAGTCTTTCTTAATTAAAGCAAATTCTGTTTAGGATATTTATCCCTTTTTCCCATCTCACTCATTTGGAACTATATCAATTGTGAAGAATGAAACCCATTTCAAATCATTCTTCTGTTTTATGACCTTCACATGTTCTTAATGCTTTGCAATCAGAACCATTGTCACTGTATCATCACTAATGGTTCACAATGGGAAGACAACAATGCACGGAGGATCATATGTACTGTAGGAACAGAGGAGAAATATTTGTTTTATTATTGCATGTTGAGTGCCTTCAACTGATGTTTGAGGCTCCCCCCCCTGCCCGCCCCCTTTCAGGTTTGAAGGGGGAGCCTTTGCACAGGAGAGCGCTGCAGTGACCTTCAGCCGTGGCTGTGATGAGGTAGACTGTGGGGATCTGTGTGAGGGAGACTGCAAAGTTCAGACCTTTGGCTAAGATCTCCTTTTCCGGTTTGGTGAGGTTCCTGTCAGCCTTGAAGAACTGTGGCTACCCCAGATGGGCTTTCTTAAAAACCAACAAGAAGAGGCCTGCTGAGAGGGAAC
>JAUZNJ010038686.1:0-11004 GCA_034780135.1 Jordanella pulchra
TGTACATATTTGACCTTTTGCACGGAGCTCCAATGGAAATTTCGTTGAATTCTGTTCAATGACAATAAATGCTATCTCTTATAGTATAAAAAAACTAAAGCAATAACGATGGTTGAGGACCAGTAGCCATAAAATAAATCCTTAAAATTTAGTTTATTTATCTTTATCTAGGCATATTTTTTTTAACTCTTTTTAAGGGAATTGAAAAGCTTTCAAAATGTCTTACTGCTACATCTGAGATTTAAGTTTATTATAAAAGCTGGGGTCTTATAACAACTTAATAAAATACAGAAATGCTTAGTATCTGCACTGTAAACTCAGTGCATGTTTTTGGACCAGAATGATCACACACTGGTATTTATTAAAATAAATAAGCTTGTTTTACATGTAAACGTTCCCTTTTTTTTTATGAGAATTTCTAGGTGCATCTGAAGATTAAATGTTACTTGTTGCAGAGACTTAATTGATCAAAATGATCAAAACATATGAGACAACTTAACAAAACTGAAGCTCTTTAAACTGTGGTTCCACTGGATGCGGTACGTAAACACCAAGGTCCAGACGTGTAATATTGGTGTATCTCTCAGTTTCAAATATAGGGACCAGTAATACAAGTGTTTGGCATGCATTCTCCTTATCTAATGAACTTA
The DNA here is from genome assembly GCA_034780135.1 of Jordanella pulchra. Classification (NCBI taxonomy): domain Eukaryota; kingdom Metazoa; phylum Chordata; class Actinopteri; order Cyprinodontiformes; family Cyprinodontidae; genus Jordanella; species Jordanella pulchra. Next base: position 651 of record JAUZNJ010038686.1, read on the forward strand.
CCGTTTTTACTTTGGATCTATCATTGGTAAGTGAGTTAAAATATACTTTTTCTTCAGTCTGTTTTATTCTTATCCAATGCTCATATTTATTATGGCTGAAGATTAACTTTCCAAATATATATTGCATTTATATAAAGTCCGGAAAATGCAGTCGGCTTTTCATCAACTGACTTCCTGTCTGAATGATGGGTTCTGCTGTAGATTGATGTAGAGTTGGTGCGCCAAGAAACAAAAATGAAAAAGGACCATATTTTAGAGAACCACTTGGATTGACTAGAGTTGCTATGATCAGCCATGGTTTGCGCTTACACACTGCTTCCACATCCAGTGGAATGGTGAGAAGAACATTGGTAAAGAAGCACCCTACCGACAAAATGGGGTTGTACATAGTAGTAACAGCATGGGTACCAATACATATGCCAGTGGTGATCTTTTTTTTAAAAGCAATCATTTTTCAACATTGAATAAAAAATGAAATCTTTTTGGCCTTTTTTTTTTTTATCTTTATGAGGGAACCAATAAACGTCACCAGCTGTCTAAACCAGTGCTCAACCTGTTTTTCCATTTCTCTTTGCTATCTTTTGCTGAGATAGTACAACAGTTGCATTTTCTGCAATCAACTCTGCAACTTAGAATAACTACGCCTATGGAGGCTGGTGACTAAATTGAAATGGATAAACAACAAGAGAAAGAAAGATTGAGCGGACAAGGTCAGGCTGACTCTAAGTTGATTGAACTGATGGAGAAAATGAATGTACCTAAACAGAAAGATAGAAACAGTGAGAGATTAAATTGATGGAAAATAACTGCAGAAAACTGAGAGAATGAATTGCAGCAAGACATTGTCTGCAAGTTCTTAACGGAAGACCTGCCCTTGGAGAGGAAACATGGATTGATGAGTAGCATGGTTGAATACATTGAATATATCTCTACCATCTGTTTCCTCTCCATCCCACAAAGGTATACCAGAAGGCAATTCCATATTGACCACGGTAACTTCTGGGTTCTCAGGGATCACTTAGTCTATCGTTTAATCTATCACCAAGAAAACCATCAGCGCTAGAAACCAACAATTAAAAAGCAAAAGAGTAAGAAGAAAGAAAGAGAGAAATGACAGAACATCCGGCTGGGGAGACAGAAAACTCCACCAAGGGGAAGCGAGAGACAATTAGTCAATCTGGTTGAGTGGTGTTGATACAGAACGGGGGGAGGGCTTTTAAATATTTACACATTCATAATTCACAGCGAGTTATGCAGGTGTCATATACCAACAAATCCGTCATGAGAGCAGGACAAAACAGAGGAGTAATAACCAACAAGCAACACATGAAACAGCGCTTACTAATTCCTAGGTCTTGGCACACAGCAAGATGTCGGTGCAGATGCCTGCTTCCCCTATTAGGCTCTGACAGAGCTGGGTCATATTTTTGGCTGTCTAAGGCACAGTTGGCAGCCCAGATGCTGGTCTTAAAGGAAAAGTAAATTAAACACACGACTAATGAGATCAAACTCTCAACAAGGCCCTAAAAATAACGAGTCCAAAATAGGTTCCATGCAGTGAATCGATCATGTTGTGATGAGGCAGTGTTAGTCAATTTCAGCTCATAACTTACCTGAGTAACGAATGCGAAAACCTTTGTGGCTGGTGGTGTGATCAAAAGACCAGTGCAGGTAGACTTTGTTACTAGAGCTTGTGATGGTCAGTGGACTGGAGTAATTACCACTGAGGGTAATAAGAAGCGGGCTCTGTCTGGATGGACCTGGATGAAGACATGAATTAAAAAAAAGAATAATCAATCGAATTTTAGAATTTTATAGAAAGAAAAGCTTTTATGTTAATCAAAGCTGACAAGTATCTGGTATATAAAAGTCTGGATCTATTACTCTTTAGACGCATTTGAATTTACATTCTCCCATAATAACATTCTGACGAAACTTTATTTGTTATGAATTCTGTCAGGTTGCAAGCACCAAGTTTGATGGACTCCTAATTGAGTACAAAAGAGGATTGCACACCATAATTGCTTCAGCAGCCTCAAGGTGAACAATTGCCTGTTCCTCTCTTGTCGGTGTGAGATAAAAAGTGCTAATCAGCATTAGGAGTGTGTATCGCACCACCCTTTTCTTAAAGCTGTGGGGCAGAGTTGCTGAGTTTGCTTCTCATCCAATTCAAATACACAAGGCATATGCAGATGTTCTGACACCATGAAAAGAGACCGATGTGTTATTTTGTGTTAGTGGGGGCAGATCGCTTTGTTACAGACAGTAAATTGAGCTGTCTAGTTTATTTAGCCTTTAAGTGTGGCTTTCTGAGAAAAAAATAGCCTACAGCCAAGACTATGGGTATATATAGGAGTCTGTCAAATAAAATTATGGATCATAAGCAGCATTGAGGTTTAGTAAATTGGTCTTTATGAACACAAATTCAGAAGAAGATTGTATCATTTAACTTTCTCAGGTGTAAAAGTGACCCACCATCAAAGATTTCAAGCTCATCAAACTGACGGCTAGTCTGAAAGTGTTCAATAGTGAAGGTAATGTTGTAACCAGGCTCTACTTTAACCACCCAGGAGCATGACTCAAAATGAGGGAAGCCGGTGCCTGGTGATTGGCTCATAATGACACCCGTGGAAGCAGTGAGCACCTCATTCATTGGACACGTCACTGGGGAGAGAAAAAGCAAGCAAGAGAGACAAAAGAAACTGTTATTTCAAAGTACTGAAATTATATGTTTATGTTTTGCAAGCATTGTCTTATAATTGCAGATCACATCTAGTGATTGTTCATTCAATTTACCTTGAAGCATAAAGTGGATTGTTAAGATTCACATTGTTGCTGAAGAGAAATTCAATGTGACTAAAAGCATAGCTAAGGGTAATTGTCATTTACGTCTCGGTGCTGTCACAGAAAAACTAACTTAATTCTGTCACCAGAAATTTTCAATAGTTTCTGGACATTTCAGTTGAGTTTCTGTGATCTTCCCACCACCTCTGCTTTTGTTCCAGTGATGCAAAACCAATGTTATTACCTGCTACCAGCATTGTAGTGCTACCCAAATAAAAAAGCTATAACACGACAGGATGTGATATCCTGCTACAGTGATACAACCCAACACTATAATAACTGGCTTATTTTTTTTTTACATATCTATGTGGCTTTATCAGGGATAAAACATGAGATTAATTTCCAAACATAGAGGATTAATCATGAGTTGAGTCTTGAAGCATGATCATTTTTTTAAATTTGGAACAATTCTCATGGTCCTTTAAATTTTTTGTTGCTTGTCATCCTGCAACTATAAACTTCAAATTCCATTAGTGTTGTATAAAATAGATCCACAGAAAAGGGCTGCATAACTGTGAAGGGTGAAGAAAATATTACAGTATAAAAAGTGTTGAAGGATTTCGGATTAGCTTCATCAGTCCTGCTGTTAACCTTTATCTGCACACTGAAAATGGGACCGCCTATAGTTTTTCTTTCTCAATAACAAGTATCTTCACATTACCTCTCCATTAAACCTAGACCTGCAAAGTGCATGGCTATTAGTTGCCCCTTTTGCCATTTTTATCCACCCTCACTGTGAACAGATATCTATTGAAGCTTGAGATATTGTGAAAAAAACAAAACCTCTGAGGGGTATTTCATAACCCTTGCTCAGAAAAGCTTTGAAGTCCAATTCTGATTCACATTAGGTACAAAATGTCAAGCCACAATTACTATGTGTTTAACAAAAAAGATTCCTCGCTTGCTTAACTTCACTAAAGCAAGACAGGTTCATTAATTAGTGTTTCTGTGTACATAAGCAGACTATGCACAAAATAAAGCGGAAATTCTAAAACCAAGAAAAGGGATATGAGGGCATTTAGATTAAATGCATATATTATCAATTGTTTAAGCTTTCACATTAATTCAAGAGAAATATCCCAGTTAAATATCACATTTAACCTGTGTTCATTTTAACATCAGTTTAAGAAAGGGTTGCTTATAGTCTTTTAACTAAAATGTAAATTGAATTTGATGAACATTTAACCAAATGCCATTCCCAGTTTAGTCAGATTTTAGTAAGCAAGAATGTTGTTTGAAAAATTACATATTGCAGATGAAAAAATTCATAATTTTCTTTCCCACATTTAACTTTTAATAGAGACATTAGTAGTGAGATATGACCCAACAATGTCAACAGTTTAAAACTAACTACAAAAACCTCCTACAAAATGGTAGCACTGATTGATCACACGGTTCTATTTCCACAATGCAATAAAAAGGCACCTGAAAACTGGGCCAGATTTTCATGTTCAAATGACTTTATTAATGTTAAAGAAACTGCAATTGCAATGATGACCACACAATAAAAAAATGGGTGATGAAACAAAGACTCTGAAAGTACCCTTCTCTAAAATCTATAAATCTATATCCATGAGAAATGGATCTCTCCTTAAAACTGCAGCCCCCATTTCTACAAACTCCTAAATGAAGGACAGACCATCTCCAACCCACATGGGCTAGTGCAAAGTTCTTTTCACCAAGTGAAAAAACACTTGGCCTAATATTTAGATACTTTGCATATATAATTAAAACATTCCATAATGGTGTATAAATGTGCTTAATCTAAAAAAATTATTCAGTGTATATTTTATCACGTTAAATTAATTTTGTAATATGTGGCTTATAACTTGTACCATTACAGATAGTGCAATGCATTTGGGCTAAATCATGATGCCAAAACTCTTTCTGTAACCTAGGATGCCCCTTAGTGCTGGATTCAACAAAGAAGACATGTGGTTTAAACTTAGTCGGCTCTAAACTGTGGCTCTGATTTGTAAAACCTAAATGACAACATAATAAGACAGACTTGGCAAACTATGTCTGGCTTTCAGACTAAGCCAGTTAAAAATAAAACAAAAAAAAAAAAAAACAAACAAAAAATAAAATAAAGCAGTTCTGTTAAGGCTCTGTTACAAACCTATTAGGTTATTAGAAAAACACATATTTATAGGGACATTTTTATAGACTATATTAAACATAAGATGATGTTATTTACCATTAGATAAATTATGAATGCAATTTCCTATTTTGTTGTTCTTTTTTATTTGCATAGTAAATAGAGCACAAACACACAAGGCTATCATTTAATAATTAGGTCAAAACTTTGAAATATACTGGAAAACCTGTTGCTGTAATAGCAGCATTTTCTTAGCGGGACTAAATAAAAGTCCACCTTACACAAAAAAGAATTAGAGCCATCATTTGTTTGTTTGTTTGTTATTTCTCAATCACACAATTATGAGCTACTTGGTGCTGATTTATTATATTATACTTCACTACAACAGAATATTTTTTTGGTTTCAGTGTGACAAAATTTTGAAAATAATCATATATTTTGAACACTATTGCAAGAGACACTTAATGTACCTTGTATAAAACATGAAATCAAAAGCAGAAAGAAAAAAAAGTTTTAAATGAAAGTAAAACTAATTCAAACTGCATAAACCAAGGAGTGGATTAAAGTGTTTATCAAACAAGACTGCAGAAAATCTATCAGGGAATGTAAATGTACCCACTGTGAGCCACAGTTTGAATACCAAAGCCTTTTCTGCCTGAGGGTAAAAGCAGCTTTCAGCACTTTAGTGTTTTACCAAGTCTTTAAATGGAGAAAACTGAATGGCCTTGTTGAAAAGCCAACCTCTTTCTGTGACAAGGTCATTGAATGGACAAATATTCTGTATAATGTGATTTACTGTCATGATCTGCAGGTTTTATTACAGTTTGGATTTGGTTCTTTAGTTCTTGCTTAATTCTGTCGTTTCTGGTTGCTCCTGGTTCCTTATTGGTACCGTTTCCCTATGTTATCATTTGCTTTTTTGTTTATTTTTCTGGTGTAATTATTAGTGTTCTTAGTTTTAGTCTTTTCTTTCCCAGTTATTCTTTCTAGTTTTCCCTGCTACCACAACATTAAGTCATTCATTTTTTAGACAGAATCATCGATTAATTTGTAGATTCCATTCACCCGTTTCTCTCATTACCTGCACCTGTGTTCTGCTCTATTTAAGTTACAATTCCCCTGTTAGTCTCTACTGGACCCTCCATTGAATTTTCACCTATCTTTAAAATATGTGTATGTGTCTGCACAGCAATACTATCATAAGGTTAACATATTCTATTTTTGGCACACATTTGTCTTAGACTTTACCTTTTTGTTGTTTTGAAAAGAAGTACTTATTCCAAAGGAAGTAGTCAAAACAACAACTTTGGCTCAAAACATGTCCAAATAATGTTAAAAATTGGTCCTTTTTTTGGTATGTCAAAATGTTTATTCTACTTCTAGTTTCAGGTATTCAGAGTGTCGAAGTTAAATGGCACTGAACTGCATTAGTTGAATATACATCTATCGAGGCAGATACAATTCAAAGCTTTTAAAAGTCTAAAACATCTAAGAAACCCATCAATAATAATGACATTTATTGGACCTGGGAATAGAACATAAAAAATAGGAGTACATTTCATTAAACAATCAATTCACCGAGGAAATGTGTGTAGACAGTGACCTTTCAAGAAGCACCAGTGAGTTTGAAGCTACCCTTGCTTTGTCTTGGAGCTGAGAAAAATGATAGGTCACAGTCCATATCTTAGGGTAACTTATTAACAGTTAAAAATCTTAAAACTAATCACTGCTCTGAATGTTAATAAAATAGGAAAAGCATATCAGGTAAGATCCACATGGCTGACATTTAAAGGAACAGAGAGAAATCTATTCTTGATAGCATCAGGAAAGGAGTGAATCAGTGATTTTTTTTGTTTTTTATAATAATGCAATGGAAAACTTTCTTGTAGAAAAGCATCTTGTAATTAAAACGTGCATTTGTAGAAGCACATTACACATGGATTTATGGTGACCTTTAAGGTAAGCTGAGGAAGTATGACAAGCTTACAGTAGCCTGGGTCAGAATAAAACAAAAGGAACATGAGGACTAAAATATGGAGGTAAAGAGGTCTTGATTTACTGGTAAAGTTTAAATTCTGCTGAAAAAAGGAAGTAAAATAACTCAGATGGGTGGTTTCAATCAATAACAGAGCCTTTAAAGAAAATAAAGCTGCACTTAGCACATATGTTACAGCTATGTAACTACTGTATATGAGGCTGGTTAAAGCCATAGCACATAATTAAACTTATAGACTGGAGGTCTCATAAAAAAAACACAAATTATGAGCCAAATAAACCAGTCTGTTTTACCTGTTGGATGAATGAAATTGAAAAAATTAAATCAAATGCACGTTGGCGCATTTTGTAGCATTGTTGCTTTGCAGCAACAAAGTCCCCCGGGGTCTTTCTGCATGGAGTTTGCATGTTCACCCTGTGCATGCGTGGGGTTCTCTCTGGGTACTTTGTCTTTCCTCCACAGTCCAAAAACATAACTTTGGCTAGGTTATTTGGTAACTCTAAATTCCCCTTAGGTGTGAGTGTGCATGTGCATTGCTCCTTGTCTTTGTGAGTCTCTGTATTGTAACCCTGATGGAATAAGCGAGAGATGATGGTTGGGTGGAAGGATGAAAATCAAATGAAAATATTACATAAGACAGTTATCAATATTAGTCCCTCAATCCAGAAGGTGGGCTTTTGGATTCCTTACTCAAACATATTTTTTAAGTATTTATGTTGATTTGGGTCGTTACATCTTACATTTAAAATTTCAGTTCATTCTTATTGCTCATTTCATATTAATTACTGCATAAATGCAGCATGGTATGGAGGCCATCAGCCTGATGAAGGTTTTAGCTGTTAAGAAAACATCGGTTGCCAGGTTGATCCTCTGTAGATAACACCATTTTATTGGTATTAATACTTTTGGGTTTTCAATAAGTGTAAGCTATAAAAATCAAAAATAAAAGCAGATGGCTGAAATCTGTCACCCTTGATGTATAAATCTTTATGATGTATTAGTTTCACTATGAATTGAATTACAGAAATAAATTATTTTTTTGAGTACTAGAAAGAACTCATAGAAAAATTAATAACTGCAAATAATTTCCCTGAAGTTACTGCTTCTAAGTACTGACTAGTGCTGAGGTGGATTTAGTTCATCTGCCTGTGTAATAAAAGTCAGAAACAGAAAGAAGTACACCAAAAGCAGACTGGATGAGTAAAAATACTCAACACTGTGTTTTAAATGAGGCATTGACAATGAAAAATGTTCAAGAAAATAGAATATATAAGAAAGGGTACATGTGTTATGCAAGAACAGATGTCTAATGCTTGTGAGTCAGGATGAGTGGGTATACCATTGCTAAGAATGCAGAATTGGCTCTGGTTATCTGAAAGACCATCACTGAATGATAACATGCACTGTGTAGGCCGGCAGTATATAGTGTGTGAAATCTGTGAGGGTCGTGTTTGTGGGGGTGGAGTACTTGGCTGCCCCTAGATGGGCAGAAATGGTTGTGCCTGTCAGAGCAAGAAGTGGTGATTTGATAGGTGCAGCTGCAGCCAGCATGTCCCCTGCATTTCAATGAGCTGTGCATGTTGCCTCTTCACTGCCCTCCAACTAAGTGTCTCCCGGCCTCTTTCTCCCCTACCTTTACACTTCTGTCCTAATCTTTCCTTATTCACTAGGTTTATGGTGACTCATTCACCTTTTCTAGAACAGATCAGCCTTTTTTATTTATAAGGTCACCTCATCCAGGGCTGGCTCATATTCTTCTGATACTTTCCATTTTCTTTGATCCTCTTTATCTCCTCATTTCCTACTTCCGAAATCCCTTACCTTATTCTGTTACCCTTATTGTCACATAGTCCCTCTATCATGGTGGGGATTAATAGTATTGATGTTTTTACTGCATGTGAAATGACAGTATTATAAAAGGCGACACATGCCTTGATACATGTTTTGTGCCAGTATAAAATATTGTTCAAACTTACATGAAGTTTTCACGTAAGCAGGTTCATTTTTTTTATTATTGAGGTACAAAAAGAACTTGGAGGAAACAAGACAATAATACAGAAAAAAAGTTTTTTTTCTGTTTTTTTTCTTATCCAATTGTGGTACATGTACCCATTAGTGTCAAATTAATTTTACTCTCATTTGCATTCTTATCTGTTGTTTTTTGTCTTTTTTTTATTTCTTCCTCCCAGTGCATGGTGACGCCTAATGTTTTTTGTCCTCTCATTCTGAATAAATACCATTCATCAAATTTACACTTATATTCCACTGCTACCCAGCAGGAATATACAACAAACGTTTAGAGTCTGAAGCCTACAACTAGCAAAGAAAAGGTGCATGCAGCTTTGTTTTTGTAACAATCAAAAAGGGAGGAAATCTCTCAATGCAGCCAGAGACCAATTTTATACAGATGGTATCAATCTAAGTCTCTGTTTGGGGAGACCGAAAATCCTTCGGGAAAACAATATCTGACAATACTCTAAAGGAACCATCCCTTACCTCCTGGGAGTCAAGAATAATTCTGAGAAATAGTCTACAAAAAATGTGGTTGCTATACTGCTTCATGACTACAGAACATCTAAGAGGACAGAAAGAAGGCAAAGCATGGTCTATGCTTCAGGCCATAATTAGACCAAAATCACAAATCCCTGCTATAATTTCAGTGATAGAAACCCTATCTACAGAAGACAAGAATAACACTTTAGCATTCTAATTGGTATTGTTTTCAAAGTTGTGGCTAAAATCAGTTTCTTTCAGAACTGACCAATTAGCCTTTAAACAACTATTTATGTCTTTGTTTTGTTTTTGTTTTCTTTCACTCATCCAAACCAACTTAGATGTCATGACTTCAGTTAATCTACAATATGTGCGTTTCATTATGGTATTTAGAAACTGAAAAAAAAAAAACTTAATGCCAATCCAAGTATTTAAATTTGTAAAAATTAAGCTGAGTTTCTGACCAAACCAAGTCATTGGTGCACTATATTAGCTAGACCATTAATCTAAATCAGAGGTTTACGATAACATTTACAGACTGAGAGACTGTGTTGCTAATTGCAGTTTCCTTTCTACATGAGCTGTGTGATCTGGTTTGCATGGTTTGGCTAAACAGATGTAGCTGTGTGAAAACTGTAGTGCATGCAGCTATACCTTAAGCATTAAGCCAGACCATGCCTTGCAAAGTGCCAAGTATGAAAATAACTTTCCTGTATGATTTGAGTATACTAGATTAACTGGAAGAGTTTTACATAAAAAGAGAGAAAAAATATTGCTAGCCTGTACAAAGACTAGCTATTTCTAAAGAAAGAAAATCAGTAGCAAGATGGTGAGACATGAGTTTTTTTAACCCTTTACGGACGATGGGAGCGCCCCCGCTCCCAAATGCTTACATATTTTTAAATGCCTGTAGAATTCGAACC
>JAUZNJ010038687.1:0-11003 GCA_034780135.1 Jordanella pulchra
ATCACGCAAAGCGTCATGCAAGTGAGCGCCAAAATCACAGTGTTCAGAGAGCTTCTTCAAAATGGCCACATACTGAGTCACACTTTCTCCCTCTTCCTGATTTCGTTTGTGGAAACTGAACCTCTCCGCAATTATTATGGGCTTCGGAGAGAAGTGGTCACTTAAAACTTTCACAAGGTCCACATACGCTTTATTTCCTGGTTTATCTGGGACGAGTAAACTACGTAGCAGTCCATAAGTTGCAGCCCCAATTACACTGAAAAACACGGCCACTTTCTTTTCTGCCTTGACCTCATTTGCAGCAACAAAACGTTCGAACCTCTCGACGTACGTCGACCATTGCTCTGTGGACTCGTCGAAGGCATCAATATGACCGATGAGTACCGCCATTACGTGGTCCTCACTTCCGACGTTAGCCTGCCCAAAAGTCACGACTTCGTCTTCATCAGACGGCATCCGTGGGTTGCTTTACTCGTCGCCAATTTTGTTATGTCTTTCTACATAACTATTAGCTATTAGTTATTGGTTATAGCATCAATATGCTGCTGCGTTTCGGAAAGACGACCAACACATATGAGGTGCAGTTTCACGCTGGTTTATTTCCTCTTTCATACACACACGAATGAACGGAGTATATCACCACCTACTGGCACGGCAGACTAACTGCCATCCAATACATCACACAGTAGATCAACAGTTTCTAAAACATGGAACCAACCTGTCTGACACCAACAATCATGGCACATTACAAATCACCTGACTCCCTTACGTTTAGTTAGACCTTCAGCAAACTATTTTCATCACGTCTGTTGATTTGTTGCTAGCTGATTGGCTGAGCTGCTCTTTGTGCCCATAATTGAGCCTAATAAAGAAGCTGCATATTAAATTTTCTGTTTTTTTAACAAGAATGTCAATTTTTTTTTTAGCAAAAAGTTCATCTGTATTAGAAGGCACAGAGAAGCAGCTTTGAATAGAAAGTTTCAGGTTGAGAGGAATTTTCACACTTTCCCCAAGATTATATTTGTCTTCATTAATATCTTCAGGTGCTCTGACGCATTAATTTTAAATTAAGCAACTTCAGAAATAATGCAAGTATACTCCTTCTTTGCAGCTCAGTCTTAGTTTTTATCTGATTTGACACATCAGTGCACATTGGTAACTAAGGATGCAACAAAGAGAGAGGTGGAAATGAATCACCAATTTTTAACCTGAAACCTAAAAACTGAATTCATATTAAACAGTTAAATGGATAGTTGGAACAAATCAAATAATCTAGAAGAGCAGTAGTTTTTTCTTTTTTACAAAACTAAAAGTTACATTTTTTAAAAGGTTTGTACTTGATCTGAATTTATGTCTTAAGTTATAAAGCTGACCAACATAACAAGCTCACTACAGGCGGTACAGTTTCTCTCATATCATCTGGGACCCCATATAGGGTTTTATAATCTGTAACAGGAAATTCAAACATTGTGAGAATCTGTTCAAAGGCCAAAAAGTGTGCTTGTAACTGACCTGTAATTTCCTTATGCTGATGAGACACAGTGTCACAGCCCTGCTTGTTCTTATTAAAGGGAGATGTATTTCTTGTGCTTGCTGTCTAATCCTTGCTAAGCCTGCTGGCTTTTTAACACAACTAAATGGAGTTGCTCACTGTTTCCAAAAGATTGTCCTTGTGTGGCAGAAGGAACCAAATTACCTCTGCAAGGCTGCAGGTTCTCTTTAGCCATCATTTCCCTCCAACTATTTCACTCCCAATCTGTGCACAGACCCTCACTGTTATACACGTCCACGCAGAGACACACACAGAGTAATACATTATCTTTTACTTCTTGTAAGAGCCACAGTATTTCAAAAATGACATTGTCAGGACTGGGTCACTGAGACTTTGATGTCACTGTGTAACAATCTAAAGAGGATAAGAGACAAGAAAACATTTTCATAGCTAAGATATTCTGGTTTATCACATAGTTTTATCCACAGCATCCCTTATTTATCACTCTTTCCTTTTTCTCCTATCTCTTTATGATTATCATTCTCTGTGTTTTATGAAAGACACATGAGCCTTTAGGTTTAAACATCTTGAATTTGTACAGAAATTATATATATATATATACTGTATATATATAATATATATATATAATACAGAGAAATTCGAATATATTTAAACAACTAAAACTGTAGAGAAGTTTAGTTTTTATTTTATTTTTGTAGTGGTGAGTAAAGGAATAATTTAGGCGGCCACAAAAACCAAGGACAATAGAGCAAGCTAACATGGAGCAGGGTGACCTCAGTTTTTGCTAAGTTAGAAAAGTTACATTAGAAAAAGGTAGCTGTATTTTGTTCAATTAGTAAAAAAAGGAAAATGGCTGTTTATCTCTAATTAATAATTTTTAAAAAGATATTTTATTGCTGATCTATGTTTTTATTTCACATCCCTGAAAAAACAGTTTTATTAAACTCTCCACAAGCATTTTAACATAGAAAATCCCTGAGGAACAAACTTATTACACTGCACAATTAAAGTACATTAGATTAATTGGAATTGCAAATGGACTGAATTTAGATACCACTCAAAGCACTTTACACTACGCCCAACTCACCCAATTGTTCTCTCAAATGTGCATACACCGACACGCATATGGTTAGGCAGTTTGGGGTTAAGTGTTTAAGTGCTTTGCCCAGGGGCACATTGATATGCGACCTGAGGAATATGCATTTAAATTTGCAATGTTTAAACTCTAAGCCTACTCTTCCCTTTTTGGCTCGATTTGCAAACAAGAAACAAGAATTCTCTTCCGTTATCTCTTCTAAATGAAACTTCATTTCATCCCATTAATTAACTTTATAGATATTTTAATCTTATATATGTATATTCAATTAATACATTTATCGCCTGTGCTTGAGGGTTTTTTTTTTGTATCAACAAATTACCTAAATTGTCTCTTGACTCTCACACTTGAACAAGAGAGAAAAACATGTAGAACAACTCAACCAATGGCTTTTGATAGTTAGTATAGGAGTCTTTAGGTTGAATTTAAAGGAAAGGCACTTGGTTTTTAATAAGAGGTCCCTGCTAAGGTGTGAGGAACCAGCTGAGGCTCAACTATGCAACAGTCACCAACAGTTTGCCTTTGAGGAAAAATGCCATCGGCTGCATGGAGTAGTTGGTAGCACAGCCGCCTTGCATTATGAAGATCCTGAGTTGAAATCCTATAAAAAATTACTTTTAATTGGTCTCTCTAAATTCGCCTTGGTGTGTGAGAGTGTTTATGAATGGTTGGGTTTGCCCTGTAATGGACGATGCTCAGCTCATGTTTGCCAACATTTATTATATCTGAAAAAAGAAAAAAATATATAATTCTCTTATACTGAAATGGGATCTTCTTCTCTGTTTTGGGCTGACAATTTAATGCTTTGTACGCAGTCTTTTAGCATCCCCAAGTGGTTAAACTATTATTGGTTTAATTAACAAGTTCCCCCATCCATGTTAGCCACTGAAAGAGCTGGAAGAACTGATAACGATTGAGCATTCAATCCCAGACAGATGCAATGTGCAGAATGCGATCGTTAACAAATAAATTATGTTTAAAAATTGTAACTCAATTAAATCCTTATTTAGCTTTTGGAACGTGAAGATGCTGTTTTCCTTTTAATAAAGGTTGATGAGAATAAACAGCCTTCAACAGTTTAGCCAGTAATTATCATGCTCCCTTTTCATTAGAAAGCAGCCAAGGGACCTATACTGCAAGTGCAGGTCATGTTTAAACAGAGTGCGGAGTAGTGTGTGTGTGTGGGTGGGGGTGTGTGTGTTGGGGTGTGTGTGTGTGTGTGTGCATGCGTGTAAATGTATGGTGTTTTTGTTCTGATCCTCTCCTAATCTGTTTTGTTCTTCAAAGCTTTGATGTTTTCCCTAGATTAAAGATTCCCCAATGAGCCTTTTTCATGGTACTATTTTTCCATCGCTGTACAGCAATCTTTAAAATTTTATAATTTCACAGCATCCTTTACATATGTGCCTCCTGCAGTTTTACCAAAACTCACTCTCCTACGCAGATGCTGTGAAATTGCTTTTACAGTTGTTTACCTTTGCCTGCAATCCTTTCTGCGCACATGCACACATGCATCCGCACACAAACACACGAATGCGGAGCTGCCAATACTAAAAATGACCTGAACATATTCAAAACCGTAAATCAATCAAAGCAATTCTCGCTGCTTTTCAGTGTCCCTGCAGGTGCTTTGCAGAGCACTTTTACTTTCACTCACTCTCAAAAATGTTTTTCTCTTCTATTCCCTTTTCTCTTTTCCCCCCAGTCACTCTATCTTTCCTTTTTCTTTTAAACCAACCATCACCCTCCCTTTCCTCTACCTTCATACCCATGTCATCAACAATCAGCTGCAGTGGGAAGGCCATTTTCCAGCTCAGTCACACTACCTGTAACTCAGTCATAGGTGCTGCTAGGCATACATTGAAGCACTGAAGGGGTAAATGAAATGGACTGAATATGGAATTGGGATCTTTAACACCTTACAAACAGTTTGAGAAACCTGACTTTGTTTGCTTTGATAAAGGTAATTGTGTAGTAAACATTATTTGTGGTATACTGTATTTTTATATACTTTATATGACTTTTCCAACAAAGAGTGATGTACAAATTTGTATCTCCTTTTAAACTCTAGAAAACCCAGGGTTTTTAGCTTTCTTTCTACCATGCCCAGAAGAAAAGGCTGCATGGTTTGAAATGAACAACCTAATTACCCCCCTTTCATTTGTAAACAGGGCCATTACCTGGCAGATTAGCTATTCAAGCAAACTCCTGCTTATGCAAAACTGCCACTGACTTTGAAATGTAAGTTTCTATTTGATAGTATTTTTATTTATTTTTAAGCCTCAATTTATTTTATCTATTTGGAAGTGTTTTATTGCCATACTTTTTATATGCTTCTTGATGGAACTTTGTTTATGTACATAGATTATATATACGTATATACTATATCATTTTTTTAAAATCGTGAAACTCTTTGTGGGACTGTGGATGCTACTTTTTTTATCAATATATAGTTGCTTTCATAACTGCACATATGCATGACTGACAAACTGACTTTACAGATTGCAGTACGACATAACAAAAATTAAGTGCTTATTTTTTTCTCATATACAAAGTTTGATCATTTTGAACATCTCAATGCACGAGTCTTGTGCGATGCATGTCCACTGTGTGAGTTGACGTGGGGGGTTCAGTATCCTAAATAAAATTGACTTCATCTACAACAGCTCAGCCAGAAGACCCCCCTACTTGGTACAGTCAACAATTACAATCCTGAGTCAAACAAACTTTGGACATCTTCAGTACTAAGGTATTTTGCAGATATTTAGTTTTAAGTGCTGCTAAGATTTTCTATTCTTGTTTTTTTGTATCATGTGGTTTAGTGTTGTGTTTTTCACAACCATTAAAAAAAATTTCATCAGGTGTTTTCAACCTCTGGTGCAACACTGGAGGTTTTAGATACCAAAAGGAGGAAGACCGTCCGCATTCTCAGCAGGATGCACAGTGTGGTTGTGTTACCCAGAAGCCCAACTGCAACCTGTGAATACAACAGAATGAAGTGTGGTGTAGATGTGATGGATTGCATGGTGTGAGAGTGCACAAGAATACGATGATGGCCACTTACTGTGTTTAACAACACAAGTGACATGGCAGCACTGAATGCAGATGGGATTTATCTGGCTTTTATTGGTGTGCAGCAATGATGATTGACAGTGAGATTATTAAGTCTCACCTGCAAGCCAAGAATGCAAAAAAGGCCAAACGTCTTCAGCAAAAATCTCCAGCACTTGACCAAGACCCACAGCTTGACGGTGCCAATAGGCAAAAGTGCAATCGACAAAAGCTGTCCTGGACTATCCTCAGTTCCTGCTTATTCCCACTAAAATAAGAGCTCAATGGCGCAGTAATTTGGTCAATTGTTATGGTGACATTCTATCTTTTAATTCATAACACATTGTATAAAAAGCATTTTTCTTAACCAGACCAAAAAAAAAAAAACAGATTTAATTCCTTTAACAGAAGAACACAGAACCAAATGATGCTGTGATGATTGAACAAAGACAGATTACTGGACGTGAGCCACTGACACCTTTATTAGAAATGTTGACACACTGCATATAACAGGTCTGAGAAATATGTCTGAGGTCATATTTTCTACAGTAGGCTGTGATCTCATCTGACAAAAAAAACTTTCTTCCACATTCTCTCAGTGAACCTGTGCATCTCTGCAGCTTTTCCAGTGTTTTCTGGATTACATTCTTCCCCATTCTGTCAGGAGATTAGGTGAATGGGTAGATTTACAGAAGACAAAATGAAACCTGGATTAGTTCCCTAATGAAACATCAACATAACTTTCATCCTCATGTTTATGCCGTGTTCACTTATGCTCTCTAACAAAACTCTCAGGCCTTCAGAGAACAGTTATATATAGTATATAATGAGACTAAATCACAAACGTGTGGTTTCTACTTCCAGATCAAGTGATTTCTGAAGGAAATTACCTATGTTGGTTTCATTACTGGTGTGCCCAGTTTTGTATTGACATATCTAAAAACCATGTTGTACATTTTCATTTACTTTCCAGTTATGGACAACTTTACTTGGTCTCTGTCAAAAAATAGAACAGAGCTTATAGATCAAACATAAATCATTTAAAAACAAATCGTCAGGATGTTTCAGGGTTTATTTTTTACATTTCTACTGTCTCTAATTTTGTCCCAGATTTTTAAACCCAACTAATTATTTTGAACTTATCAAGGTTTCACTTTAGTGGAGCTGAAAGCTGTAAAATGTGACTTTAAAACATTTTAGATTAATAATTTATTTGCCAACCCTTTAACAGAAATGATGTGTGCCCTAAAGTAATAGTACATCTCTAAGATGAATGAATAGGGTGTGTAAGAATGAAACGTAAGTACCTGTGTTTGTAAACACATCTGATGTGGGCTCGCTGATGGACAGGATATCATCTCTGGACACTGAGGTAGCACTACACAGTTATGCCAGTTTGTATCTGAGCATGTGCAGGTACTGTAAAAATAGATTTATACATAAAGTATGAGCATTATAATGGGTCATATTTAACATACAAGTGTCCTTCTTTCCCCGAAAAAGCTGGGAACAACATAAAGGAGTTTATATGAGGAATACATAAACAGTGTTCAAGGAGTAATCACACTTGCTTTACCCTGAAATGTTACTCACATCTTCTAATAAACAACAACTTCCTCATACCAGTAGTGCATTTTCTTATGATGTCCAATAAGAGCTGAAGTGGAAACAGTGAACATCTCTAGAATCTGATGGAGAGCTTTCATTATCTCATTTCTCCGTGATATCTACAAATTTCCTGTTCGATTTGTTTTGGTCGGATTCTCTGTGGTTTAATATTCTTTAATGATGACTCATTCTCAAGAGCAGCAGAAGGGAAGGTTGCTCGTCGCTCTTGCTTCCTTTTTTTATGATCTCTCACCTCATCGGAGTCCATCAGGACGGAAGGAGGGACAAAGATCACAGTGATACCAACACCGCTTCAAACCAGGGGGTGTTCCCCATGGTGGTGCTCATCCGTGTTGACATCTTTCTAGAATAATCTGTGTGCTTGTCAGTTGGTTATAAAAGAACATCCCTGCTGTTTTTACAGCCTCCCTGATGATTTCTCCTCATGCAGCCTGGTTGTTTCTACTTTGCCCTGATCTGTCTCAGCATGACCCCTGATGTCACCCTGTAATTTTCATGTACATTGAAGTAGACTCCTCTGTGTGTTGGTGGAGCTCACTTGATAACTTAGATATAGGGTTTAAAGTAGAATGCCCGTACTAAATTTTTTTTAATTCATCTTTTATAGAGTGCTCCAGTGCCTTACGATCTTTGTGTTAAATGAGACAAACATTTTCACTTTCTTGCTGTTTTGATTGCAGGAAGTGATTATGGATGATATTGCTGACTTGGATGTGATTAATTGACTTACAATCAGAATTGGATAGTAGTTCTCCAATGGCTTCAAAAGTTACGCCCCTTATTTTTGCATTTTATATCTTTATTGTTTTTTTAATACACTTTTTAGTGAAATTTGGGGGAGGACCGGCCTCGTCCACAGTTCAGCTTGGCTTAGGCTTAGGCCGTTCAGCGGGCTCCGGCTAGAACTGGATCTTATCTGCTTGGATCGCAGGAAAACACTGCATTCAGCTTTGAGCACAGGAAACAACGTTTTGCTCTGGGAACGTAGGCAGGCTTTAGTCTCTCGGTCAAGCGAGTAGACTGCTTCGGAGGCATATGGTTGCTAACTGGGTTAGCTTCAGCTGAATGATCAGCTCGCCTTAGCTGGCTCATGCCAGCGGCTAAAAGGAGGAAGCACACGGACACGGGCTTTTATGACCTCGGTTACAGGATGTGATGTCAGAAGAGTGGCGCCATATTTACTTCCTTGGCACTTGATCTCAACAATATTTAAGCTACAAATGGGATAAAAACTCCAAGCAGGAAGAGTTGCAGCAAAATATTTGCAATTGTGATTTCCTTTTAGTACTTTAATATTTATCAAATATTTCAGACAAATAGGCTAATTGGTAAGACCTATTAACCTTTGATGTGCCTTATCTTTTGCATCTCTTTCTAAAAATGTTGCATATATATAAATCTGGCAACATTGCAACACGAATGTTGTCTATAAAATGACAAATGTAGGCCTATTAAAATAATTTGTACTGAGATAAGAAAATATTTTTCAAAATTGTTAACATGTTATTGAGATTACAAATTGCAGAGTGACACACACTGAAGATTCAAACTGAACCCATATAATATCATTGTATCAGCAAATATCAGGTAGGCTTAATGGGTATGGATTGGCATTACATAAACACAGAAAGATAAAGGCAAATTAACAGTAACAGTATAATAACATTAAAAGAAAACACTCAAAATTTGTACCACAGAGAAATTACCTTTTATTATGTTTTTCATGGCATACTTAGAACATTGAAAGACATGTATACTATGTTTGATGGTAATTAATAAAAAAAGAACGAGACTGCCACTTTTGTCTATTCATTTTAAATCCAGTGATTACAAACGGCAGGTCAATAAAGGTGTGGTGTGGCAGCCCTGCCCACCTGTAGCTTAAGTTATCTTTCCCAAACAGTAGCATCTTCCGTTACATCTCCTGCCAAAAGCGGCATGTGTGAAGTTAATGTATGTGGTTTATAACACGGTGCGGACACAACGGGGCGCTGTGGGTCACATGGAATAGGAGAGCAGAAGAAGAGATGAACAGAGTTCTACATTTAATACGGTCTCAAGCTTATATTAATACAGTAAACATGGCAGCACGTTCTGTGACATCTCCCGTTTGGGAGTCCCCAAACACTGAACTAATGTAGCTGTATCTCCCCCAAAGTAGTGGCATCTGTTGGGGATGGTACTGCTTAGTGGAATAGTGGCTCCTTGCTAGCTAGGTGTGGCTGCAACAACTAAATTACTCGGCCAGTCTCGACGGGTAAATGTAGCGTTTTATTTTCTCTGGTGTAGATCCACAATGATCAATACAAACACCACCGTTACCTCAGTCACTGTGAAAACTCAATGCTTTCACTGGCAAACACTAAATGTTGATTTCTTTGTGCCAAATATCTTGACAGTTCCAGTCAAGCAATGGTTCTACCATTTGTTATAGGGACTGCCCTCATTAGCTACGGCAGCCCGTCAGGTACATATAAAAAACATTACAAAGGGCAACAAAACAAAATATAACTCACCAACAATACTAATCAAAACAGACAAACATCTACAAACAAATTTGCAACATTCTTAATTTAGAAAACTGACTTTGAATAATACAGATTATCTTTGGCATACAACTCATGTAAACCCAAAATTCCTATATCACAAATTAGCATATTTCATCCAACCAATAAAACAAGTCAACCTTCACTTAATTATGTACAGTCATGAACTCTATACTTGGTCGGGAATCTTTTTGCAGAAATGCTTCATTGTGGCGTGGCATGGAGGCAATCAGCCTGTGCCAATGCTGAGGTGTTATGGAGGCTCAGGATGCTTCAATAGCAGCCTTTAGCTTATCCAAAAGTGGTGGGTATTGTGTCTCAACTTTCTCTTCACAATACCCTGCAGATTCTCTATGGGGTTCAGGTGAGGAGAGTTGGCAGGCCAGTTGAGCCAGTGATACCATGGACAGTAAACCATTTACCATTGATTTGGCACTGTGAGCAGCTGCCAGGTCGTGCTGAAAAATTAAATCATCTCCATAAAGCTTTTCAGCAGATAGAAGAATGAAGTGCTCCAAAATCTCCTGATGGCTAGCTGCATTGACCCTGCCCTTGATAAAAACCCAGTGGACCAACACCAGCAGCTTACATGGCACCCCAGACAATCCCTGTGTGTACTTCACACTGGACTTCTAGCATTTTGCTATTTCCTTCTGCCCAGTCTTCCTCCAGACTCTGGCACCTTGATTTCTGAATGACATGCAAAATTTGCTTTCATCCAAATAAAGTACCTTGGACCATTGAGCAACAGTCCAATGCTGCCTATCTGTAGCCCAGGTCAGGTGTCTCTGCTGCTGTTTCTGGTTCAAAAGTGGCTTGACCTGGGGAATGCGGCACCTTTAGCCCATTTCCTGCAAACGGTGGCTCTGGATGTTTCTACACCACGCTCGGTCAACTGCTTCCGCAGGTCCCCCAAGGTCCGGAATTGGCCCTTCTCCACAGTCTTCCTTGGTCTGGTGACCTCTTCTCGTTGTGCAGTGTTTTCTGCCACACTTTTTCCTTCCCACATACTTCTCACTGGGGGCTTTTCCATCTAAAGAACTGCGGTTCTTGAACTGGTTCGGTGCCCGTGCCTGAGAACCTCGGTGTCTGGTTCCGTGCCGGCACAGTTTTCGATTAGTTGCGGAACCTATTTGAGCGTCATTGTCGGTGGGTGTTGCTAAATGCG
>JAUZNJ010038688.1:0-11003 GCA_034780135.1 Jordanella pulchra
GTCTTTGTGAAGTGCCTTGAGATGACATGTGTTGTGATTTGGCGCTATATAAATAAACTGAATTGAAATTGAATTGACATTCTTTAAGTGTTCATTTTTCCATTAAAATATCTAATCTGAAATTGTTTTCCATTGGGCTTTTCCTGGCAATATTTCCCCTTCCTGACTCCGTATAAGGTCTTCCATGGCTGCCATCAGAGGTAGTTCAAGCAGAAGTTTATTGTGAGTATATAGTCACAGTCCCCCAGAGGCCCACACAGATACAGCACTAAGCAATTCTTTGGCATTCTGTGTTCTAATATTTGGTGCAGCTCATATATCATTTTCCAGAATATTGTTATTTTTTGAAATTCCCGAAAGATGCAAGAATGCTCTGCATTAGAAAAATCCACACACCACCAACATTTCTGCATTTTGCCACTATTTACTTCTCATTTTTGTTTCAGTAAAAAAAATGGATCAGATACTTTCAAACCAAATTCATGCAGATTTTTAAATTAGTGGAGGGATGATGTAACTTATTAATAGAGCGATGATATCCAACAGATAGAAGCTTGAATAGTAGTAAATTTAACTTTAAATTTTGTTGAGCTCTAATTCCTGATTTTTTCTTTAAAAATCTAGACAATTGATGATAAAAAAGATAAATACTCAAATGATTAATAAATGTAGTTTTATATTATACTAATATTATGTCATTGGTTTGGTTCTTATGTTTCAACACATTATTTCAATAAACATTTTTGCTTTTTTGTTTTGTTTTTTTGCAATGTAGTAGTTCAGTTTTTAATACCAGAATTTTAATTAAACACTAATTAAATAGTTATTTTTGGTTTTAAATTGTGGCACCTTTACCCTTGGATAGAAATAGCCATTACAACCAAAGAAACTCATGTCTCAATTGTACATCTTTGCCACCACCTACTGGATAAAGCATGTCTATTCCAGACTGAATTCCTAATAATGGTTTTCAAGCCTCACAGTAAAAATATTTTTGTCTATTTTTTTCCCAAAACAAAGGAATTATATACAAGAGAGCCTCCCTTGTTTCAATTACGTGAAGGGAAAAAGAGTGATTGTGAGACAATACAGATAACAGCATGAACATGAATTAGTACAGATGTACAAAACGCATAATGGAGGTTTTTTTATGCCTAAAAAGACACATGTACTTATTAAATCTGTAGATAAATCATACTACCTCACAAAAAACTTCTTTACTTGGTGTGAGAACACCAAACACGTACCTATGTCAGTATGAAAAAATAAAAACCATTACCAGTGAAACTCTCATTTTGGTTCTTGTGCCAAGCTACAAAGTGAAACTGCAAATACAAGCTGTTGTGCAGCAGTTGGGAAGTGGTGGGAGTGACTGGCGATTTCTATCAATAAAAACACACTGGTTGTAAATGTCACAGGTTGCTGTGGTTAAGCCTAAATATGCTAAACGTGGCAAAGGAGGCATGCAATGCAAACTCTCACCATTGCCATGAACCTCCGCCAAGCATTTGTGTGTGCAGAGAAGAACCAGAGGACTGAAGAGAGAGACACAGAAAGAGAGAGTGGGCAGAGGAAGCTTGGTGTGAGTCAAAGTGAGAAATCCTCTTCACCACATAATAAATCGTGCGTGGGTTTTCTCATGACTGGGGGTTCACCTGCTGAGGCCCTGCAAAATCGATAGCTGAGACAGAAGCTGGTGTTCAAAAGGCATGTCCTCTTTCTTCTATGAGATAAAACAAACAAAGCAAGTTTCACACATCACCAAGAAAGGCTTGCATTCATTTCTCTGCAGCTTGTTTTTTTTTTTTTTTTGTTGAAATCTTTAGTTGATGCTGACCTTTCAATAAACTCAACAAAAGCAGTTTGAAACACTTTCTCTGTTATATACTGAGTTAAACAAAACAATAATTCACAAAAAGAGGAAAGGACAGGAAGTGGGAAACAGGGGGGTAAAATTATTAGCAGGTTAAAGCTCCCATAGACCCAAACCATCAGGTAAACCTTTTCTGTCTCTTCTCAGTCAGTGTTTACTAAAATGCTGTCAGTTACACAAGGTTTACATTAATTATATTTGAACAGTTTCTTCCATTTTATTTTGAATGGGGTGTTGTGTCTTTATATCATTTTTGAAATATCAAATTGGATGTTAGGATGATGAGTAGCTAATAGATTAGTACTCAGTGCCTTTCTCAGTGAGTAGCATTTTTACTACATAGTGTTTTAATCCTACTTGAGTCATTTGTTGGATGGCTACTTTTTACGTGAGTGAAATCGCAGTAAAGTACTGATACTCTTGCTTGGGTATTATTTTTGGGAAGTCAACTCACCTCTGATTCTAACGGTTTGATTTTATTTTCATAATCTCTTAGTCTTATGTGTACCTCTATGCTTTCTTTTGCCTATTTGCATTGCCGCCAAAATGTCCCCTAGAGTGAGATAACAAGGGATATTTCAAATCTGTTGTAATCTAAGAAAAATAACAATAATGTGACTCCAATTTGATGTTTTTCAAAGTTTGTGCAGCAAAGACTGAGTATCTGAAAAGAAAGGGAAAGGAGAATCAGGTGACTTTGAATGTGGCGTGGTGGTTTTTACCAGTGTATGAAGCATTTCAGAAACTGCTGATTGATTGGGATTTTCAAACGAAACCATCTCTCTGGTTTACAGCGAATGGAAAAAAAAGTCCGGTGAGGAGTGATTTTTTTCTTTTTTTTTGCTGATGTCAGAAGTCTGAGGAGACTTGTTAAAAAGGATTTCTACCTTGGTGAAAATGAGTGGTTAACTTTGCTTTCAGGAATGTTTTGTAGAAAACAGTCCCTTAAAGCATAACACAATGAGCTCTGATCCCCATCAGCTTAAATGAGGAAACCGAGGCTATGGTTCACTCAGACTTTTGATTTCTGGGTAATTACAGATTGGGATAAATATCCCACTCTTCTAACAAATCTGTTTAACCTTCAACATTTAGATCACTGGGTCAGAATTTGGTATTACAACATGAAAGTACGGATATTACTGGCTCATATTGATGGAGGTGGTGTAATGGTGTGGGGTACTTGCTCTTGCTGCTGCTGTGGCCCGACAGTACCCACTGAATACTGTTTAAACACCAGCATCTACTATATTTTGGCAGGATAATGATTCATCTCACACAGCTCAGATCAGCTCACACTGGTTTCATAAACATGACAGTGACTTTACCATATTCCATTGGGCTTCTCAGTCATCTGATATCAAAATGGTAGAGAAGCATTTGTTGTGTTAGGGAACAGGAGATCCCCATGATTGGATGGACATTCTATAACAATACTGACAAAAAAAAAACAAAAACCCCTTGTTTCATTTATGATTTAAAGGCAAAAAATGATAGCTCAGCTGAGTGAAAAGTGCTGTTTCCTGTATGTTAGTGTTAATGTCCAAGTTGGCCTGAAACAAGTCACTGAACCAGGCGCAACGCCAATGCCATCAGGCAATCATACGCCTACCATCAGCTAAAGAGTTGCACAACACTCTCATCTCTAATTATACACCCGACAACAGAGCGCCATGGAGCGTGCAGCGAGGGTGAGGAACAGAAGGTTGATTGCGAACAGAGGAGAGACTTGAGAGCGGCAGCAGCAGAAACCAGGGTGAACCAGTTCAGACGTGAGAGACTGAGAGAGAAAGAGAGCAAGAAATGGTGAATCTGTCTGAGAAAGGTTAGCAGGACCGAGTGAGTGAGTGAGCAGAGTGGGAGTGAAAAAATGTAAAAGTGAGTAGGAGGGAAGAGAAAGAGAGAGAGAGAGAGAGAGAGACAGAAAGAGAGAGAGAGAGAAGAGGAGAGAAGGAGTGTCTGGTGAGCTTGTCTGGATGCTCATTCTGCTTTTTCACCTGCTGTCTGCAAGCATGACACAGGCCACACAGGTGTGTCCGGGTGACTGATGGACATGATGCATGAAGACTAGAGGCACAGATCTGTGAAAGAAGCAACATGTAAGTAAAACTAGTGTAAGTTTAATTTCACGCATGTGATAATGCTTTTTTTCTGTATGGTTCATCTTCTTAACTATAAGACAGCATCTATGTTTTTGAACAGAGCCTGACAGTCAGAACCAGAGGTTGAACTCAGTTATCTCATGTTCCAGCTTTACAGAAAGTCATCAAACTGACCAAGAGCTATATTCTCACTACTGATATGCAAAAATAAGTTCAGCCACAGTCCTGTTTATCTTTATGGCAGCAAACACACTAAACACTGCTGTGTTTACATATCATTTCCTTAGATAACCAGCCTGTAGTGATCATCGTCTCCTCATATGGATGCAGAAGGCTGCAAAAGCATTACATCACAGGCATGTTGTGTGTCATGATGTGACCATACCTGTGCAGGTCACTGTGAGAGTGTGGAGCCCTCACAGCGATGCTATTTGAATTCATTTACATTCAAACTGCAGGCGTTCAGCTGACAAATACTTGTCAGGGTAAGCGTGACAGAGAGAAAGACTGATCACACAAGGATAGATTTGTATGAGGATGCAGTCTCAGCCTGTACTCACACACACGCACACACACACACCATACAGAGCTCATATCTGAAACATAAAGACTTTGATAAGTGTAGCCGTAGACATTGGACTTTTCTCCAGCTTTTCAATACTAAAACAGAAAGCTGTTTAAAAATATATTGAATTTGAATTGTCAGCAGACCAACATGGGATTATGCATAATGATGAATTTGGGCAAAAGGTATACATTGTTTTCCAGTATTTGTTCAGCTCTATATAATCAATTGTTTTAAGAAAATTACTTTGGGAAGTCTGTTGGGTTAACTTTACCACCTCTGCGCTTCAGGACAAACAAGATTTGTCCTCTCTTTGCTCAATTTCTAATGTTCAACCAGACTAAACAGAGGAAAAATGTAAACATCACTGGAGATGCTCAGTTTGGATTTAGGTCTGGACTTTGACATTTTTGCTCTGGTTATATTGCAGTCGTTGTTTTGGTGGAATGTTGTACCCCATCCGGGTCTAAATCGTTTTTTTCTCCAGGCTTTCCCTTCATCTATCTTTCATTAAACTTTAACGAGCCTTGCTATCTCTGCTGAAACAAAAGAAATCCCCATATCATGGTACTACCACCGTAATGTGAATGAGCCTGATTCAGCTGCAGGTTTTCCTCCAGTTGAATCAGAGGTTTCCACTAAGCTGTTGCAACATTCGTGCTCATTCAGAGTCATTTCTGCAAAGTTAATGACACATCGCATTTGAAAGCCTTATAATGCTAAATATTGGATATAAATCCTTGAGCAAACTCTAGATAAACTAAATAAATTGAATGAATTTTAACTCAATTGGATGATGTCTCCTGCTTGGGGTGTTAATTTTTGCAATAGTCTAATATTTTGTTTCATTTTCTCCAAATGTTTACTGTTCTCTTTCATGGGTTGTGGAGGAAATTCTAATGATTCTCTTTTCTTTTCATAACGGTCAGATTTATAAAATACATGAGTCACAGCCATCATGACAACAGAGTCTCCCACCTGAGCCGTTGATTTCTGCAGCTCCTCCAAAATGACTGTGGGCCTTAATGTTGCTTCTGTGAACAATGCTCCCTTTAGTCTCCCTGCCAGTTTAGGCGAACTGCCATATCTTGATACTGCTGCATTTGTGTCACACTCTTTCCATTTTTGGATAGTGTACTGAACACAGAGCTCTGTGAGATATTGAATGTTTTAAAACCTAAGTTGCACTTTAAACAGATTCCAGAAATGAATACTTTTTTCTGTGTTTTTCATGATGCAGTTTGTTCACTACCATCCTCAACCAATCCTTTAAGGACATTACAAAAGCCAGTAGGCTCCATTCATTCGTTAGATGAGCCCTAAAGGCAGCTAATTGAGACAAATTTAATCTCTGGGCATCAGAATAAATGGAACTAACGCACATCTTTCATGGTCACCTTTATTTGTCAAAGATTTTGAGTAAACATCTTCTTTATTTCCCTATAATGCTCAATTTTCTGTTGTTTTATCTCTTGAAATCTTCATGATGTTCTTTACATTAATGGTTATGGTTGTTAAATGACAAGAGGTGAATGTTTGCAAAGCATCATGCTTGTCCTGGTAATGAAAGAAGTCCAGAGAGCTGTTGCTCTGCTATGATGATTGCTTCTTTATAAGATGAGCTTTGCATTGACAGGCTATAAAAACCGCCTGCTGCTATCTTGTAACAGTTTCTGTGAAAAAATGAGTCTACACACAGTCTTTGACTGTAATATACTGTTGTGTTTCTGGCCACAAGGTACTTATATTTATCCCACCTACGTGAATTGACTCACGCACATAAGGTGGATGAAGGGGTTTCTATAGGAGTTTCAAATGCAGCCTGGGTTTGTGTGTTTAACACCATATATTTGAGTAGTCATTTTTCACTTTTCTAATGGAATACGTTACTTAAGCAACCTCAAGGGGTGTGAAAAAAATTTAATCTGACCTCTAGCTTCACACCCACTACCCACATTTTAGTTTGTCTTGTTCTCTCCACACTCTTTCCTTCGTCAACCACATTGCAAAGCACTTTGTAACCATAGTAACTTCAGTTTTTTTTTCCTTTCTTTGTAAAGGACTTGGTAGATGTCCATCAAAAAAAACAACTTTCCGAATAGCAAATTGTGGTTGGAAAGCTGTAATTTGAAGTTGATGGTGAAGTTATTGTTCGCACGTCAAGGGGATATTTACAGGCAGCGATCTAACCACAAGGCAGTTTTAGTTGGGAAAAAAAGGCTCTCTCAGTGCTATCGGGGAGAAAAAAAAGATGAGTCTATTTCTTTCGCAAAGTTTTACATATCAGGAGATTTTTATTAAATTGAACAGTGGGTAATGACACGAAGTAAGCAAATGCCAATAATAAACTGGTAATATTTACTTAATACAAGATAGGGGACAAAGACTTTGTATTAAAACCACAGAAGAAAAATTCACAGTAAGAGGATCTTGTGCAAACTTGTTTACCCTTGCTTCCTTTTTTTCTGAGGCTGTATTCCTTTTACGAACAACTTCCTCAAAAATCTGCATTTTAATTAGTTTGAGGGATTTATAGATGATTCTGGATGGTTGTCCTGTTTTAGGACACAAACTGGCTTAAGTTTAAACAGATAACCTATTGTTCTCCTTCATTATGCTTCTATTAAAATTAGCTTTTGGTTGTCTCAGAAATATGGTACAAAAAAAGCCCAAATCATTATCCTTCTGGCACCGTGCTCAACAGTTTGAGACATTCTTGCATTAGTCTTTGTCTCTAAGTGCTTTTGAGAAGCAAACAAGCAGTGAGAAATATTTTCTAATCATTTTTCCCTTAAGGTTATTATCAGAATGATGTGATGGGACCAAAAGCCTTGAGGTTTATTCAGATCTGAATCTAGGCTGTGCTGTTGTACAATACATTATATTTTCTTTTTTTGTCTACAGGAAGCTTCTAAACAGTCTATCATTCTTATGTTTCTCTTTCCTGTCCTGAACGTGAACTTTTGAAAATTATAAGTAAAGCTTGCAGATTCTGAGCCGTGGGGATTTTTGCATCTTGCGACTCCCCCAGCTGGCAAACATATTAAATCTAATTCAGTGTTTTGTGTTGTTTATTACAATTCCCATTGTTCAAAGAAATATTGCAAAATGTTCTAAAGTCTCAGTCAAAATTGCTGATGATCAGCCATTAAAATTATCTAGCAACTGGGAGCTATTTAATCCCTCACACATTGCTTCACCATTTTAACTTTTTCATTGTCAAATTAATACATTGTCTTCCAAAAGTACTTAG
Organism: Jordanella pulchra; assembly: GCA_034780135.1. Taxonomy (NCBI): domain Eukaryota; kingdom Metazoa; phylum Chordata; class Actinopteri; order Cyprinodontiformes; family Cyprinodontidae; genus Jordanella; species Jordanella pulchra. The sequence continues at coordinate 7,794 of JAUZNJ010038688.1, forward strand.
TCTTTTCATATTTTGTCACATTACAGCCACAACATGTGGTGTACTTTGTTAGATTTCATGTGATAAACCAAAACAAAGTGGAAAATGAGACATGCTTTTCAAAGATTTCTTATAAACAGACCCCTTTTCCTCTACCCTCTATACCTCTAAATGAAATCCTGGTATCTGAATACAGAGAGGTTTAAAGAGTTGCATTGAAAAAGCCATATCATGAGCTCTGAACATCTCACAGACCACGGTTCAAGCAAATATTTGAAAACTAAAGGAGAATTGTACCACTGCCCAACTACCCAGACATGGTCATCCACTCAAACAGTTAGCTAAGGCAATGAAAGTCCCCCTGCCACACACCACCCCAATCATCAAACATGTTGAAGGTAGAATGTTGCTGTGGAGATTGTATTTCTTCAGCAGGGGCATGGAACCTGATCAGAGTTAATGGATGGGTTGGAGGTTCACCCTTCACTGACTTTGCATTCAACACATGCTATGCTTTATGTTTATACGTTTGTTCTTATGTTGGCCAAATCAAAGTCCAGAGCTAAGTCTGGTGATGTTTCAAAGGTAACATGATGCTTGAAGAAGCTCTCCTTCCAATCTGACTCAACTTGAACTATTTTGCAAAGTAGAATGGGCCAAAAATGTTTTCTCTAGATGAAAGTTAGCACTATCCTACATGACTTGCAGCTTTGATTGCAGTGAAATGTGGCTCTACAAACTTTTAACCTGGAGGAATCAGAATACGGTATATGAATGCCTGTTTTGTATTATTTTTCCGATTTTTGCATCCAAACATTTTAGGAACCATTCATTATTCTCCTATTACTTTATAATTAAGATTTCCCTTGTATCAGTGCATTGCACAACATTTCATTTAAACTGTATGGTGCTGTGCTTTAACTAGAGTTGTGTTCCTGTTCAATGCCAATTCATTTAAACTGATACCTGGTTAATATCTGATGATCCTGATAACTCTTGATGGCGAACCTAAAATTCTTCATTCATTTTCTTGTGACTTTATTAGAAGAATTACATTAAACTTCACTAACTAAACCTCTTATTATCTGTCTCTGTTGCTTAGATCGTGATGACCTGAAATATGAGACGGTTATCAAAGGACTAATGGAGGCTTTGACACATAATCTCCAGACCAGCTTCTATCTTAGCAGAAGATAATGTATTCTTGGAGTGAATAACCCAAAGGTGAGGCAATGAGCTTCTCAACAGCTCCGGTCCCAGACAGGGACAGCCTCCCTTTTAAAAAAAGAGACCAAAGAGTGAGCTCCCCTCAGCAGCAACAGCAGCAGAGGCAACAACTGGAGTGTGACACCACAAACTTCAAGGCACCCTATCCCTACAAAAGCCATAGCGACTTAAAGACGAAACACATGGGTCTGTTTCGACCTGTGGCAAGGCGGGTTACGGCACTGTACCAACCCTGGATGCAGACTCATTCCACACCTCGGCCCAAACATCACATCCAATCTGCTTTCAGAGAGCACCATGGTTGGGCAGATTTGAGAGAGTTCAGTCCTCTGTCTCAAGTGTGGGACTTTTCCCATCAGTACCAACTGCAAAACCATTTATCTGGAACACGTGCTCTCCACTCAGGACATCCACCGTTCCTTTCTAGATTTAGCACCACCTCTCTGGTCTCTGAGGGCATACACAGAGGGGATGGTGGCTGGGAACGACTCAAAATGTCAAAAGACAAAATCTATGGCACGCATAAAGTTCCCTATGCCAGGAGAGGAGAGAGGAGGACTGAGGATTTACTCAGGGTTGAAAGAGGAGGCTCTTACTTACCTCTCTCCACACATGACGACACCCCCTCGAAGCGTCATTTATCATTGAAATCCAAAAAAGCCATATCTGTTTCTGGACAATCCCTCATCAAAGCTCCCCCTGGCAACTTAAACGGTACCTGCACCTCCATGACAGAAGACAAGCAAAGATCTCCCACCGTCCCATCCAGTGAACATTCTTCTTCCACTCCCACCTCTCCAAATCACTTCCCCTGGCTGCTCCCTCACTTTGTGGCAGGATCTCTGATCGAACTAAGAGACGGGCGTCTGAGGAGGGTGGAGAACCTGCAAACAGAAGACTTCCTCCTTGGATCTCTGGCCTGTCCAGACCTGCGCCTGAGCTGCTGCACGGTGCAGAGCATCTCCCCCTCGGCCTCCTCCTCCTCCATCTACCGCCTCCTCATCCTGCTTCACGAGCAGCAGTCCCAGGTGAGGGGAAATCACTCAGTGGCTTTATTATTATTCACGACAGCCTCCGCACAAGTAGCTGTTAATAGTCCTTTTATATATGCCGTGTTTCTTTTCATTGCACTTCCAATATAAATCATTTGAACTATTGCAGTTGTTGACTGCAAACTAGGTTTACTGGGATAATATACAAACAAGCAGCTGTGTGCTATAAACAGGTCACACAAAAACTATATAGATTGTAAAATATGAATGAAATTTTAAGTGGTTTATTCAATATGACAGCTCAACCTCATAAAGCCTGAATTTTCATTTTATCATGTGCTTTTGCTTCAGTCAGATGTTAGATAAAACGGTGGTTACTCGTGTTAACATCGCACCTATAATAAGTGATCATTTGGGTACTAGCACATTAACGACTAAGGAATAAACAGTATTTTCAAGCTTAAAGTGTTGGTAACTTTCTTGATGCACTAATGCACAGTAAGATATTGGGTGAGTGTAAATCTGCTCAAGTGTTAGAGTTAATAGTCAGGGAAATATTCCACAGCCATGCAGTGTAACTTTTATTCAATACGTTGTCGATCACCGAGGTCTTCTTGTTTTTGACACAAAAATGAGTAAAATGAATTTTGAAATTTTGGCTATAGAGTAAATATCACACTAATTTGGAGTGGGACCAGATGTTAGTCCGTTTTAATACATTTCTGTTGCATTAGGAAATGCAATCTCTATTAATTATTTATATATAATTACTATTCATTTGCTAAAATAGTCATTAGAATCAGTTGTGCATAATGGAAATGTATGCAGATATTTTACAATATCAAAGATTTTACTCAAGCTATTCATTTAACGAATTTATACTAATTCTATTCATTTCCATTCTGTAATGACCTGGTGAAACTACAGACCAGAAATCAAATCATCCATCCATCCATCCATCCATCCATCCATCCATCCATCCATCCATCCATCCATCCATCCATCCATCCAT
>JAUZNJ010038690.1:0-19640 GCA_034780135.1 Jordanella pulchra
AATCGTTTCAAAGAATCGATGAGGGAATCGGAATCGTGAAAATCTTATCAATTCCCATCCCTATCAATTCCCATCAACTCTGGACCAGTAGGTAAACAGCAGTGAGCTGAAGCCATCTTCCAGCATTAGAAGATTAATTACATCCATTTAAAATGAGCATAAAATCAATGCGCTAACAGCTGAAGTCATGCCCTGCAGTGATCCTACTCTGGATCTCCAAGAACTTCTCTAGATTTGAGGAAACTGTAATGAATATAATACTGAGAAGAATCCAAGCTTTGGCCTGAAAGCTGCATCACGTCGCCTTTATGACAGAAAGGTGACAGCGAGGTTTGCGTCGTTCTCTGTGCAGGGAAATAAAAACAGCTACACAGCTTTGAAGATAAACAGTAACAAAGTACCTGCTGATCTTTTATTTTTGATTTGCAGATATGACAGGAGGAATTCAATTCAATTCTATCCATAGGATATAACATATTTACACGTATGGCCATTGAGCCCCATTAAAAGATAATATGAAGAACTCAAATCAATCAATTAACTGGTTTTATGTCTCAATAAACGTCACCCCTCATAATCTTTTCTGAGCCGATATGGACCCTCCATTTTGTCCCAGTATCTGCACCAGTCCTCTCTCTCTTATCACTCTTTTACATATCCACAGATACTTTTTTTTTTCCTCCCTCAATGCTATTCCCTATGTCGTATCTGTCCACTTCCTGCATGCCGTCTGACTTCAGCACAGCTTCTTCTCCCTCGGCTGGTATCTCTTCCACAGTTTTCTTTTAATGCACAAACCACATGGGGGTCGGGACCTTTCTGAATCCACTCACAGACCCACATAAAACATTTCTAGTAAAAGCCCCGAGGGGGGAATTTCTCTCATCTTGTTCTTCAGCGGGCAGAGATCTATAACCCAACAGCGCCCCCAGACATCAAACTGTCTCAGAATGACTAGCAGAGTCCTGGAGGAGGTGAACTTAGCAGGTTTCTACCTCAAGTAAGACATATTAGATAAGTGAAGTGGCAACATTTTTTTATAATATATACTTAAGTCATTTATTAGGGATTATAGACAAATAAGTACTATTTGTACCTCAAATCCAATTTATTTTAAGTGCATCAACCGCAAAATTATTTGGGATCCACCAAATTATTGAGCCTTTGATTCCTTGATCAGCTCTGTTTGGCAAATAGTAAAATACTGAAGGATATACGTCTCCCATACAAACTAAAAGTAATAAAAAAGTTTATTGCTTACAACAACATCAACTAAAAGCAGGAACCTCGATCAAAGTTTCAAGCTTGATAAAGTTCTGATAAAAATGATGAATCAATCCTTTACAACTTAACTGTTTATTATTTTGATAATCCCTCTTTGTCAGATTCAGAACATCATTTATTTAAAGAAAAAAAAAGGAAATGATTGAGTTAATTTAACATACCCATGGCTAATATGGGATTAATAAAGCAATTTTGATATTAAAAAAAGAAACATAGATTTTGATTATTTTTCAAACTAGTTTCAAAAGTTTGTTTACAGAGAAACCCTTTATCCTTTCTTTAACTTATGTCTTCCTACTACTTTAACAGACCAGATGCAAAACACTCGGTATTCAGGAATGAGATGTCATCTTTTAATAAACATAAAAGTATTGAAGCAGAGAAATGCATTTTCAGCAGTAAACCTGGATAAGTATCTGAGTATTACTGACCTGAGCCCTGAGCAGAGTGAGAGCTGCACACTATACCCATGTGTGCCTGACGGGACAGAGAGGGAAGCAGGGACGTAACAATGCATGCACACCATGACACACACAGCTAAAATTACACTGAAGAGGGCATGAACTAGGCCACTACTCTGCATTATGCTGGAAGCTGGTAGGCAGCTGGCTGAGTGGAGGAGGGAGATGGTCTGAAAATCTACACCTCAGAGTGAATATCAGTACACAATTATCAGGATGTGATCAAAACAACAAACTGGGTTTCAATGTCTTTCCACCTAAAAGCTTGTTTAGATTTAAAATGATTGCAGAGAATATGTCAAATCGTTGCAATGTCGCTGAGTTTATGCAATAATCCAGAACTATTGAACCACCATAGTTGGGATTAAAATGGTACGCCTTTAGTTTTAATCCACAATTAAAAAACTGTGACAACATATCAGCTCTGCGCAGCTTTTGCAACAAAGGTGCTATAACGTCGTTATTGTTTTGCTTCTATGTATTTTATTCTTATTTAGGTGATAGATCAGCTCCACGTTGTGAAAAATAAACAATGGAGGGAAATTGATGCAATGTTTTTTAAAGCCTTGTAATTGTTTACTGTACTTGGTGTCGGTCTAAACCAGTGGGGTCCAAAAGGTGCCCTGATGGTCATCTGTTATCCTCCAAAGTATTCTGATACAAATTAAAACCATTAGCTGAGATGTTTTTATGTAAATGAATGTTTATTTTATCTTCTAAAAAAATACTCAGGGAGATACTTTCACTGACCCAAGACCAGATGAATGAAAACCCACTAAAGTGGAAAATACATGGTATTATTCGCTTTTATAGCAAATAAGGCCACAGAAATGCAGTAGATTTCACTAACACTAAGGAACATATAAAATATCCATCCAAAAAAACCTGAGACCTTCCGTAATGTACCTTGAATGTTTGTCTATCCAGAGAAACAAATATTATTTTCAACAAAAATAGTTTTTTTTATTCCTTATTTACACTGCAAAAATTAATATCCAAGTAATTTTTCTTATAATAAGTGCCTTTTTTCTTGAATTAAACAGGTAAGTGAGACACTTTGCCAATGGAATAAAATTTACATTTTAAATAAGAAAACACTGTTACTTCAATTGCTTTATATCCAGTCATCTTACTTTAAGGGTTGAAATATGAATTCCACTAGCAAATCATCTAGTTTACCTCCTCAAATTAAGGGTAAATACACTTATTTTAAGGAACTTTGACAAATATTTTAATAGTTTTTTTTTGGGATAAAACTTTTGTGCTTTTTACTTAAAGAAAAATTGATTACATTGGTTCTGTAAAGACATTCAGCCACTGGATTTTTGACCCCTGAGGTAAAACGTCTGGACAACACCCAGGCCGCGTGTTTTGGGTCACTGGGTTCCCTAGACAGCCTGTAGCAAACTGCAGACAACGCCTCATGTGATTTTCTTTCCTTCCAATCCGCCACAAAGGCTAAACTGCAAAACTAAAATCTTACCTGCCTAAAATACAGCAGAAATATTAGGTTTTTGAAGCTGCAGCGTGTTTTGATATCAAGTAGCAAGGACAAAACCTGGAGATTCAACAGTAGGAGATTGTAAATGTCTGAAAAGGAAACCAAATGGCAACGGGCTTCTTGAATTAAGGCACTCTTATTAAAACTGCAAATTAAATGCAGGAAAAACATCAAACCCCAGCAAAGCAAGTTTGATACTAAGTATATAGCATATTTTGCATGTATGCCTCTAAAAGCTAATCATATAAAAATAGTCAGACTGAGCTGCAAGGCTGCATCTGGATCTGCACAGTCTGTTTTGTTCAGTTTAAGTCTGCCTTTCACCCATATCACCAAAACAATTTAAACGCCTGGAATATTTATGATCCCAACTGTGAAACATTTCACCTTAAGCACGCTGAAACCGCGACAAAACTATTACGCAATCCAAAACAGCACATTAAATTATTAAAGCCATGCAGAGGAGCCTGTCAGCTTTTTTCTGGTTCTAGTTTGAAAGTAAGATGTGGCGTCTCAGGCCACCACTCCTGTTCTTAAAGGATTTATTGCCACGGCCACACAGTGTTCTTTTAAAAGGCGAACAAACAAACTGGCAGTGCATGCTGGATATTGTTCAGCATGACTATCCTGCAGGCAGCACACATTAGGCCTTTGTGCTTTGAGAAACACCAGCTTTTTTTTTTTTTTTTTTAAGCCTGCCCGCCTGCCTGCAGCACAGCCATGCACTGCAATGTGCAGACACCATCAGCAGCTTTTCTCAACATTTTCATGCTTTACTCCAACATCCCAGAAAAAGGAAACAACTACTGGTGGGAAAACTAGATGTTTTTATACATTTTCATTTATCTGAAGTGTTGTAAATCACAAGAATCCAACAAATTTACCGTTTGCTTTTCTTTAAAGATCCATTGGGCCCTGTGCAGCACTCTTGCTGACTATAATCCATGAGCGAATGGTTTAGGATTCTGAGCAGAATACAGATTGAGCACTAGCAGCAGTGTAATCACGCGTTATTGATCCAAACCTGGGGGATTTCATTTTTTTTACTGTGGAAAATAAAGTAAATAACAAAAAGTGCGTGATTAAACATTGAGACATAAAGCCTGAAAACGGATCAGGCTCCAAATAACAACCATGCTTGGTGAGCGCTGATAGTTGAGAACCTTTCTACCATAATCTGGCAATCCTAAAACTGCACATCTTCCAGGAGATGGGTAATTTTAATCCATCAGCCAAAAAGTCAAGAGCAGGAGTTGGAAAATAAAGACAGTCGCCGCAGTAAAGGAACTAACAAGCTGCAGAGTCGAGAGGCAGCCGATTCGGGACTGAAATTCTTTCAACAAAACAGGTTCAGCTCAGAAGGCAGATGTGTAGGAGAACCCTGTTGTTTTAGGATTCGTAGTTACAACAATCCAGAGAAAAAGCATTGAAATAAACACTGTGATACAGAGTGTTGAACTCTGAACCATCCAAGTGTTCACTCAGAGCAGTGTTAAAACAACAAGGAGTAAAAGAAAAAAAAAAATGCACCAACACACATCTCTATTCTTCCTTTAAAGTCTCACCTGCTCAATGTGATCATAAACGTAGATGACCTTAAGATTTAAGGCTTTTAACAAACAGGGAGAAAAAAAAGATATTTTAGTATTTGACCTGCTGGTAAACAAACAGACAGAGTGCTACCAACATAAATCCCAAGGTTACCATTACCCAGCTGGTGTTACTGTAACACACTAAGGTGATCCATGTCCTGTCGTCAAACAGCAGTAGTTGTCTTTTATTAGGACTTAAAAAGACACATAAATAAAATCCACGCCTTCATATCCTAACATGAATTAAACGCTGCTGAGTGGCAAGAAAATTTCCATCTAAATGACAACTACCAAAGACCTGAAGATCATTGGGGGGGGGGGTAATTCTAATTACTGCAAGCCAGTGAACTGCATCAGTTTGCAGCTGGCTTGCTGCATGCAGTGCAGCATCCTCATTATGTGATCAGACCCCGCATGGCCTGGTATGCAAAGGGGGTCAGCTGTGTGATCACTGACTCTCACTGCTGCAGTTTATTATATTGAGCAGCACCGAGACCCCCCCCCCAGCGACGGCTTCCTTTGAGGTACAACTGGCCTCATTAGTGCAAAAGAGGATACCCGAGTGGCCTATCAATGATCTCTCAATGCACTGGGATTGAGCCAACCGGTTTGAAGGCTGTCCTCCATGCAGCGGCTGCAGCAATCAGGCCGGGCTACAGGTTATCTGCTGCAGTGCATCTTCTAGGTGTCCAAATATGAACAGAAATGTAGCACCGCAGCTTTAGCTCAACAGCTACAGCAGGAGAATGTTTGGGTTAGTTCAAAAACTACAAGAAAAAAAAAGAAAAACTTTGAGGAAAAAAAAAATGCGCGGCAAGTTAAGAGCCCAAACTTTGTTGAAGACAGGCCTAGCAAAGGCAGCCCAGCCTCCGGTGTGTCGGCATGAGGAGCAGGCTTAGTGATGGGGCTAACGTAGCCCGGTGTCGCCCCTCTATCCTGCTCTGCGTCGGTTCCTCCCCTCCCAATATCTCCATCTTCCCCCCTCCTGTTCTGTCGACGCCAACTGTTTGTGGCAGGAGAAAATGTGGGAGTAGAAGGGAAAAAAATAAAAGACGACATTTTGACTGTAGTTGTTGACCTACATCGCCGTGTTTGAGCTCGCTATGACGAGAACAGCCGCACCGAAAAGACAAGCTGTCCGAAGCACAAAAGCGAAAGAGAAATATAAAATCAAATAAAATGGTTAAATATTAATGTAAGTTCCCCGGTTGGAATTTGATAAGTTATGGTTGAAACACTCCTCCTCCTCTGGGTGCTGGTGCCTCGCCGGCCCGGATGAGTGAACCCTATCGGCGGCACAAATTCAAGCTGCCACACTCTCCTCTCCGGAGCGCCTGCACAACAAGCGGGGGAGAAAAACGAGACAAAAACACAACTCACCTGGTTCCAAAAGCGGTTTATGGTTGCGACGTGTCTGTGGTGAGCATCGAGATAAGAAAAAACATTGAGCTGTAGGTCCCCGTTGTGTAGCAGGAAGGAGGGAAGGGAAAGGGGGCTGACGTGAATGAATAAACAAGAGAGCTCCTCCTCAGCGCCACAAGTAAAAGCCTGATGAGGCTTTCTTTAGCTGTGTTACGCGCAGCAAATTAACCATCATATATAATAAACCTCGGTTAAGGTTTACAAGTGTTAACTTTCTCATCCCTGAAAATCCCAGCGTGTATAATCTATGATTTTTAAATATATATACGAAATATGATAATCTACATTAAAATAATCATAATACAATCTATACTTCGGTTTCATCAAAAAAAAAATTCCTTTATTATCTTCTTGTTGGATCAATAATTCCTGCTATACCATTAAAATCCACCAGATGGCAGTGTGCTTTCATACCAACCACAAAATAACCAATGGAGAATTATGAGCAAACGGCTGTATAAGCCAACCAAAACCAACTGAAGTTGTATAGAAATATATATCAAATTATATCAAATACAGCTATGTGATATAAACACAATCAAAATGAAACTCTGTTCAAGTAGATAAATAAAAAATATAGTAATTAATTTAAAAGGTTTGTTTATAATCCACTTGGTAAGAAACTATCGCGATTTTGCAGCTATTCAATCTGCAGCAAACATGAGGCGACTGAGTAAAGCAAATCTTTGGTGTTCAAATCTTTTGCAATAAGGGCCAAAAATGTGAACTTTTAATTAAAATTGCAAAAGAAACATTGCTCAAAAATGAATTAATCATATTTCATTAAAACAAGTGAAGTGAGTATAGGAGCAAAACGTTAAAAAGTGACTGATAAAAGGTGAAAAGGATGTTTTGCACCTTTTTTCCATTTTAAGAAGCTTTAAATCCTTTTGTATCACAAGGTGGAGATTTTGACTGAAAAAGAAAACTGACACAACCTTCTCAAGGAGAACAGTCAAGGTGTATTTATGGTCGAAGTAACACAGGAAACCAGTGAAAAGCAATGATGACCATTAAGCTGGGGAGTGGATAATGACCATCACCTTTATCAGTGAATTAGAAACAGCTGTTGAAGAAAGCAGACAGACATACAGAGGGAAGGGGAGGAGACTCTATTGCTGTATGATAGTGTGATAAGGGTGATGATTAGTGTTCCTTGGTAAAGTTCTGCATCCATTGTTTATCATCTTGTAGCATTATTAGATTTCTCTTACGGTGCATTCAGACCAAGCGCGGTGTCTGTGGCAAGGCTGCTGGAATTACATAGCATTCTTATGCAAACTGCTTGTAGAAGGGCAGGGAAGCAGCCAGCAGTGAATCACACACTGTGAGGCGAATCTCTAATCCACTCTCACCTCTTGCCGCAAGATACAGCTTGTGCCCTGTTGTCTGGTACTCTGTTTAACAGAAAGCTTTGTTGCTCACCTCAAAAACTTCCTCTGAAGAGTATAACAAGTTTGGGCTGTTGATTTGACCTTTAACCTCTCCAGATCTAAATCCAATCTAGCATCTGGAGGAAGGGTTGGACAATTCGGATGCCGGATCTAGGGATCTTTTGGGGTCCTTGGCGTCAAGCCTGTTGTAGCTGCAGAAGAGAGGCAGCACTCTGTAAAGCCAGCCAATCTCATCATGATCCATGAATGATTTGAGATTTTTAGTAGAACACATGAGGCTTTTTGGGAGGCATGACGGAACAGTTGTTAGTACTATTGCCTCAAAGCAAGAAGGTCCCTGGTTTGAGTCTTTGGCTAGGCATGTTCTCCTAATGTCTGCATAGGTGTCATCCTGACACTCCAGGTTCTCTTACCACTAAAGACATGCTGGCCAGGTCAGCCATTATTGGCTAACCCTTCATCTGATCTATGGAATTTTGCTTTATGAAAAAGCAAGCAGCTTATCTTTTTTGTTTTCCATGATAAGATATCAAAAGGGTAGTAACTAACACTTATTTGTTGTCTGGCACAACAAACTTGATATCAACCCAACAAGGTTACTTGCAAAAGTAGAAATTAGCTTATTTAATCCTAAACTCAATAGTCAAAACTTACTATACTATCAATGTGGCCTACTCTGTTGCTGGATTGAATCTGGATTTAATAAAATCAATCACGTAACCATGATACTCTTTTGAAAAATTCTTTTTGTAGAGTAAAGCTTCCCTGGCATATGAAGAAAACCATCTGCTGTATAATGTATCTCTGGAATGCCACGGAGGAGACATAAAAAAAGCTCTAAAAGTGATGAGTGTTGCTTTCAGTTATTCTTTGCTGTGATCATTTGCAGAGTCCTTAAAGAGAAAAGTTCCCTGCAAAGGTTTTCCATGAGACCCTCTTTCCTCCAAAGCCAAACACTAATTCCTAATTCAAAGGTCTAAAGCTTCTGGAAATTGTGCAGTTTTATGTTTTTTATCAGAGGTCATGAATGGCAATTACAGGGAATTTTCTCCAATGTGTTTTGGTTCATTTTAAATTACACTAAGACCTGAAAATTCCATTTCACACTTTTGCTTGCTCACTTGTCAATTGTAAATATTTTTTTAAGTAAATATTACTGTATTGGTATTGAGTAATTTAGATTAAAACTTGGATAAATCATGATTTTCTTGGACACTAGAGGGCGCAATCCTTCCAATTAACATATACCTATCAGTTAAAACTATCATCAAGCAAGATTACTAGTAATGCATATTGCTATATATTCCCAAAGTATTCTCAAAGTTTCATCCAATAACAACGACAATCCTGGCAGTATGTTGGTGTGATAGACCGGCTTTGTTGTAAAAAATATACGTTTCAAAATTGAGGTGCTCTGATCCACAGCTGGGGTGAGAGAATCTCTTTAACAGGACATGTTTTAAGTGTACGCAACCCAAATTTAACTTCTATGAAAGGGAAGCAAGAAGAAATAAATTGATGGCAGAAAGAACCACAAGAAATCCAGTTTAGCTCAAGCTGTGAAGGAGATCCAGGAGAAAATGTGGAGGAAGATGTTTTGCCATGTGTGCCAGAAAACACAGACAAACTACAATATGTTTCTCCTGCCTCTTGGTGGCAGCATCATCCTGTAAGGATGCTTTCTGTAGCAGAGAAAGGGAAACTGCTTAGGTGCCTGCAAGAACAGACCGGGAAAGAATGATGAGTGGGTTTAAAACAAATTAATGTGATTTAAAACTGATATTTACTGTCCTCCTGATCAAAACTATCATTTATGCTTGTAGTAGCACATGTTAAAATATGTTTGTGCTAAATATCAACACAGTAAGACTCAATACAACAAAGATGAGGACCCTTCAACTGCATTGTCACATGGCTGAAATTTAAGGAAATACATTGAATTGGAGGTGAATAACTCAATGGGTATGTTGCAGGGCTCTGCATCATGACTTAAACATGTTAGATTTATGGGTAAAAACTCTTTTCTCAAGAAAAAAAGGTTTTATTTTTTTCTCCAGTGAGCAGTGAATAACACACAATGTGGAGGTGTTTGGAAAGCTTACCAGCATGCAAAGCACAGTTGTTTGATTGTGGAGGTCTCAGGGTGTCTCAGCTTTTGTCACAGCATATGTGTTTCTCTCATCTGTTGGCAGAGAGAAAAAAACTGCACAGTATGGAAAATATTGTGGTTGTTTAGATTGAGTGCTCTTGGTTCACTATGATAAGGCAGTGATGCTTTTCTTTTCCTGTTTTCCACACGCCAGCAGTCTGTAATCTCTGAAAGAGGCTTTGAGATGTTGTACCTGTGTGGGTGGTTATTTAACAGTAAGGCCCACCATCTCCTCTCTCTGCTCTGCCTATTTAGACTGTGATTACCATCTGCTTCATCATGCAGGACCGTCCACTGTTTGCTTCTCTCTCTGCCTCACACACATGCCCCATAAAAAGTCACAAACCTAATAAAAAAAAAAAAGATGCACAACCCCCTTCCCTCTTTACAGGACAATCGTCAGTAATACATAACATTAAAGCTTGGAGTCCATCATGCTCATTACCTGCAGGCAAATAGAAGAGCCGTATGATGACTTCAGAATTTATGACCACTTTTTGTTTTTCAAGAGGAGAGATGGGTTGCACAATGACTATAATGAGAAACAGGCAATCTCTCAAAGGGAAAAATACATCTGGGAAAGGATTGGCGTCAGCTGGCAGGGACTTGTTCTTTAATCAACTACAATTTTGTTCTGAATCTGCCCATGCTGTAGAGCCAGCACTGAGGTCATCAGTAGGACTTGCGTAAGAAGTTAGTGAGAGAAAAATAAAGAGAAGGAGGACTTTGAGTCATTTCACACATTTAGGATCACAGTTTTGGTGTTATCATAAACTCATTAGTGTAAGAAAAATGTTTAAAAAGACAGGCACTGTCTGTCTCTGTAAACATTCGCTGTTAAATGATGTAAATCTATGTTTTACTCGTTTCATTACACAAATTCTCAACAATCATTATGATAAAGAGGATTTTTTATTTGGGCCGTTTACTCCAGCCACTGAATCATTTCTCTCTCTCTATTTTATTTCCTGTGTTGTTTTTTTCTCATATTTCTATTAGGGTGTAACTGTATTACCTCATCTGTTCTCCAAAGGCTCAGTCCAAGGTTTGAATGCTTTCCAGGGATGTACCGCATGTTGGGGAGAAAGGACTTCACATGCTCATGTTTAAAACGCTAAGAGTTATGTAAGAATCTTACACCAAACATAGAGCTTTCTGTTGTAATGAAGCTGCAGTTAATGATGCTGTACGAAATTCAGACCATTCTTTGTTTTCAGACAATACTATTTTTCTATATTGGTAGCTTGGTTCCAAGAGATGTGACTGAAGTACGACGGCAGAGAGAGGATTGAAAGAGAAGCAGCCAATAGGTCCATGGAAGAGCTGCAGGGATTTACAAATCGTTGAATCTGTTTGTTTAAAAGCTGTTGGTGTGAATCTGATAAATCTGGCTTTAATGGGAGAATCACGATGGAAGAAGACAGTTTGCTTCAGGAAATGTTAAAGACACAGCAAACAGAAGGATAAGACATTTTGGTCTTCACTCAAAATCATTGTGTGTTGAGGACAACTAAAGTGTCACTCTAAACAAACTATCTCTAGTTTGAAAAACGGCGGTGGTAGCATCATGCTGTGGAGATTTTTATCTTTATCAAGGACAAAAAACATGGTTAAGATAAATGGCAGTATAATGTACTTGAAAACTGCTGTTCACAGATGTTCTCTATTGGATTTGAGGATCAGACTCAGGGGCTTAAGACTAATGTGCACCAGGTGTGCTACTTGAAATAAACCAGAAATGTAGAGATCCACTGAAGCTGGTGTCTCTAACACAAAACCATTCTGTTGTGTTTTCAAGGCTTTGCATTTGCTCTCCCCATGCCCTGCTTGTTATCTACGCTCACAGTCCACCGGGCCAGGATTCTGTCAATATCAGGAGTGATGAAAGTGGTGGGAGAGGTGTACAGGTCTGCTATGCTACAAATGTCAACAATGTCTTTATCAATTATCAGGCATGAAAAACCTCAAGTGTCTCGAGAAGAAAATGCATAAAGACAAACTGTTGCATACCGAAGCCTCTAAATGTAAGCTGGAGTGAGAGCACATTTAAAAAGAGTTGTTTTTTTTCTATGCCTCTTGAATAATCCTTCAGGAAACCTTACATTGAAGATTTATGATTTACATAAAAAAATCAAGCTGACGATTCCTATGAACTGCAAAATGTTACAGGTTAAAACCTGTGAGCCTTAAGAGGAACAGATGAGCTCAGCTTTAATAGGTTTGGCATTTCTCTATGCTATGTTAACGACTCTCCAAGCTGGGTTTCTCAGTCTAATAAGAAAATCTATTTCATGGCAGATCATGTTATCTGCTGGTTTGGAGTGACCATTTATATCTTTAAAAACAATAAAAATGCTGATCCAGTGTAATGAACCCGGACTGTATGCAGCATAATGAGCCACCCAACAGACACTGTCAGGACTAACTGGTCATTTTTACTGTTGTTACATCATTTGCAGGTTATCTTGGTTTAGATGGACCCTTTTTCTCTCGGATTTAAAACTCACAGAGTGTAGAAACAATGAAAGTGTTCTGCATGTGTGAACAAATATACAAAGAAGCTTTATACTCACATTTCCTCAAACTAAGTACCGTCTCGTGCTCTGGCAGCTTACTTTTAAAGTTAAACAGAAATGGGCACCAATGCACCATCAGTAAAAAGGGATTATGGGAAAAATATTTAATAGATGAAAAATTGTATAATGATTAAAAATCTTAAAAATCATAGATACATTTTGGTAAATATTACATTAAATGTATTTTTTTCACTGAGACTCGCACATTTGCATTTGAGGACAAACGTCAGTTTAGCTTAAAAGCAGCAAATTTCCCCTAATTCGATTAGTATTTGACCTGATTGGGGTAACAGCATATATAAACTTAAAAAATTGTTTAGATTATTATTTGTTCTTTTTTTACATAATAAAAAGACAAAAAAAAACTTAGATTTCCATCATATTTTTCATGCTATTATAGACAGCAAGAAAACAAACATAGACAACAACAAAAACACCTGCTTCTCTAGCTGCACGTTGACCGTTAGAACATCTTCTCACAACCACCTTTTATATTTATGTAGAGCTGGACATTGAGGCGACAATCAAAAGAGCATTTTTAGAAGTTTGGAAAACTTATTTTAACATGTTCTACAGGGCTATTCTTCTTTAGCACCTTCATTACCCTCTCTGTTTGGACGGAGAAGCTCTGTGAACAACCATCTTTAAGTCTTGCTACAGATTATCAGATGGATTTAGTCCTGGACCTTACCTGGGACATTATAACACTGCAATGTGCTCTAATCTGAATTCCTTCCAGAAGTTAACCACCCCCTCAAACTTTTCCCTTAAGTTTCACCTCTAACCCTTATTTATTTATTTTTTTCCCCAAGTTCAAGAGATAATAGCCAGGTGGCCAGTTGCCATCTCCAATCGCATTAGTAGGTTGATGTTAAAACACAATAATAGATGGCAGTAAGAAACAACCAGAAACACAACAAAATAATAAAAAAATCTTAATTCCGTACAACTTTGCATTACTCAATATTGACAATTTTGGCTTTCTAAGTTTTTCACCCTTTAAAGCCTAAATCATAAAACAATTTATAAAGCAATCGTCAGAAAAAACTATCTATTTCTAAACTAATGTTGTTATAGACCATTCTGACAAAGGAAAGTAAAAAACATACATTTTGAATAAGTTGAATTAGCTGTTATTTATATCCAGAATGACATCCACGATCAGCAAGCATAAAGCCACAGTGGAGAGTAAAAATTCCCCTTAGGGAAGTAATCTCTGGCAGAACCAAACTCAACATGGCGGTCTTTTGCCAGCCTGACTAAAAATGCTTTGTGAATGCGATATGAGTCCAAATGAGCCAGATGGAGCTTGGCAACGATGGTGGAAAATTGGATGGAAGGGGGCTGAATCAGGATCATATGAGTATAAAATCTGACTTGATATAAACCAACTGTGCTGGTTGGGTTGCAGACTGAGTTGGGGCTTTGAAAGTCTTTTAAGCTGGACTCTAAGGAGGTGTCCGTCTCTGATGAAACTCTTGCCACTGCAAGCCATTTCTAAATAAGCTGAGGACAAGGACAAGTTTCACTCTGTTGAGGAAATAACTGGAAACTGTTCACACTTTGTTATTATATCTATAAGAACATAAGATGGTTTCCGGATCAACTATGGCCAAAGAATGGGCAACCATTGTGGTAAATTCAAAGAGCCACTAGCTGCTTTGGAGCTGCAGATGCGTGATTTAATCAGGCTGCCGTGTCTGGATTGGAATAGAGTTGCTCCTATGTCTTTCCACTTTCAGATTATGAATTGATCAAAGTTCAGTAAGAAGTTGAAAGCTTTGGATATTGTTTTATAACCTAACCCTGTTTAAACATTTCTCTGCAACTTGCCCCTCCCAGTTTTTGGATCCCTAGTGCCCTCTATCAAACCTCCCAGGACAGTTGGATTCATACCTCCATGCAGTTACACATAGGTGGATGTATTCATTGATTTGACTTTAGAAGGCATTTGGCTACTTTTGATTTTATTTGGTGGTTTCACATTGAATATCTTTTATTTATAACCAAACTTGCCAAATCTGAACTATTTTGAAAAACATGCACTTGTTTTTCTTGTTGAATGACACACTGTGTTGATCCATCACATATATGCCAATTAATTCAAGTTTGTGATTGCTACATAATGAGAAAAAAAGTTCAAGGGTGTGAATAGTTTTATGAGACACTGGAACAAACTAAATCAGATAATGGAAACAGAGATTCTCAAAGACAAACCTGAGGAGGGGAGGATGTGAGGGATGCACCTGTTTGGAATCTCTCTGTCCTCGTTGAAATTGGAGCATTTTGTTGCCTTGGGCTCAGATTATAGCACAGGTGCTGCTCCTTTTGATGTAGATGCTCTAACATGGGGAAATCCCCCCCACCTGTGTCCACCCTGTTTTTTTTTTAAAAAAACCTCCCACTACTTTGAGTCCACAGTAGGCTCTTCAAGGGACATCAAGGATGATGGTTTGGCACAAGACAGGGAGGACAAAGACCAACTTTAAAGTGAGGATGTTTAACCCAAGGCTTGTTCATCAGAGTTCATGAACTTTGTAATTTAGTTAACATTGATGGTATTTTATATTAGCATAATCCTTTCTCAATTAAAACTACAGTTTTTATGGGTTAAAAATCATAACTAATGTTTATTTACACATTTTAAATGCATCAACATTCACGTGTATTCTTACCCAAATGAAAAACCGAACAGCATGAGATCTATCTGTATATATCCATATTAAATGACAATAAATTAATGAACTATTAGCTCTAGCAATTTAGAAGCAGAAGAAAATTGACATTTATAAACAATCTCCCTGTTCAGACCTTCTGCCTATTCTTTTTTACTCCATCTATGAATCTACCCCATTGGCAGCTCCACTACATCCAGAGTTTTGTCATCCTACAGATTTTTTTCTTTTTTGCTTTGTATGACATCTGTTTCTGATTATCAAACTCCAGTACCAAATATAGCTAAGGTGAATGCAAAGGGTAGAGTGTAAAAGATTTTAATCACTCAGGGAAACGAATCTATCCAAACTAAACTGCTTTAGATGAGGAAGTAATATAACCTTTCTGACTTTATGTAACATTCCTGAAAAAAAACAAAAAGTAACGCATCTGAAGTCCAATGTAAAGATATAAGAAAGTGAACCAGAACCAGACTACTGACAACATCAGATGACTTATGAAGCAATTTCTTTAAGGTTTTATCATGAAACTGAGCACCACTGGGTGCCATTATCCAACAATGGCGGAAATGAAAAACACTGCAAACCTACCAGGAGCGCACAACCAATCAAGATAACTTCAAGAACAAAGCATTGCAACGAGGAGAAAAGAAAATAACCCTGGACAATATCTAAAGCACTTTTGGCCTCCTATTCCCAGTCATAGTCGGTGCTTCCGGCCAGGATTTAAAAGTGCGAACACCACAGATGCCCTGCCTCTTCGAACCACAAGAGAAAGGCTCAAGATAATTTTGAGATGCTTCACTAGGATTTACAAAAAATTGGGGTCGTTAGCTTTTATTTCATAACTTTTGTTCTCTTTTTATGTTCCAAGCTCTGTTGCTTCAAACTGTTATCGTGGTGTTAGCCTTTAATTGTATGCTCATTTTATGTCCTGCTGGATACGTTTATGTTTATCTCTTTGCAATAGTCATTATTCCAAGCTCCTCTTTTCAGGTTCTCTGCTAGCTGATTTGCATTCTGCTGAGCAGAAGCACCAGGTTCTCAGGTCACTCATTTTCCCATCAGATAGATATCTGAAAAGTGCTGGCAGTAAGGAAGGACCTTGAATAAAGGAAGCAAGCAGCTTTCTATCCATAGTTCATTTAGCACAGGGACCTACTGACATTCCTACCCACCTTTAGGAGTTCAACGGTTGTCGGCAATCTTTTACACAGACTTATAACAACCAAAGAGTTTAGTCAAAAATATGTATTTTTTACATGTACCCTTGGTGAAACATGCAAATGTAGACACTCTTATATGTTTTTGGTTTTGTAACAGAGCTTTAGCCATTTTCTACATTTATGTAATTTTTGTTATTTTACAGAAGTAGTCTCAATTCGATCAGCATCATCCATGTGCATTTCTGTCACGTAAAGACGTCCGTAAGGCTGAAAGCTGTCTGGATTCAACACAGCAGTCTCTTTCCTACCCTGAATAGAGTTTTTCTTACTGTTGACCCCCCATGAAAGATGAAGGGATAGGAGCCAGGAGCTACAGCTTGACAGGTTCGGAAGGAGCCCTCATTTCTCTTTATCTGTTCCAGCCAAGCAAATTTCCCCCATCTATCTGCTGTTTTCCATCCCATTATTCTTCTCTGACCTGTTTAACATTTTTGTAAGTTTTTTCAATAGATATTAACCATTGACATAGGATTACCTTCCTCCTGTCTGTTTGGGTCCTGCCAAAGTATCCTGTTGCTTAAGTGGATTTTAGTGGCGTCATTTAAGGAAAAACTCTTGAAATTCTTGGATTCCCAATTTTCTGGTTCTGAAAACAAAATTTTAACAAAGCACCTTAGGCATTGGAGAGCTCCTAAAGTGAAAAATGTGTTAAGATTAATGAGGAGGACTTGAAGTCAGCCGTCACATTGTCTCATGCAGAGAAGATCGTAGCACCAGAATGAGCAGTTTTTCTGATTTACCGCCTAAATAATGGAATAAATAAACACATAAACCATTTTAACAATCATTCAAATATTAATGCGAAGATAAGATTATTAAGTTGTGAAATACATTTTAGACCAAGTTACATAATTCTATGAAGCAGAAGTAGAAGAAGTTTAAAAATATTTGTTTTTACAGATGTCCTTTCAGCGCGCACACTGTCTGACTCTGACTTTCTCATTGATATGGGTGACGTTGAGTTTTGTTCACAGAGTAAGCTTTACCCATAATGAGTCGTTTTTCCACCAGGACTTTGTGGTTCTTTAGAGGGGACCATTCACAGATTAAAACCAGCTAATTTCTGCCTTTTAAATTGTTCTTTCACCAGTCCCGACAGACATAGTTGAAATCATTCTGGTAACCAGCCAACAGTTTCCTGAATTTCTTCTGTGTAGGCACCTCTACCTCATTTATTGCTGTGAAACATTCACATTTTGTTGTTTGACACATGCTTTTATGCACTAATTAAATCCAACCAGTCAAAGGTTATCTCTCATCCTGTGGATCTAAAGGGAAGCCTGCTTCAGCACATCCTGCTGCTGCAAAGTCGCTTAACACTCAGACTGATTGTAGTGTATCATGAAAGAGCTGCAAAAAAATTCCCAAAGGCCTTGTTGGTTGCAACTCTCTGACTTTAGTGTGTGCACTGGTAGGTTATTAGTCTTCTCTCAAAGGTGATTTAAGTATTTTTTTTTCTCCTTTTTTTTAGGAGGCACATTGGCTGAAATGTAGGATGAGCACTTAATTTAAAAGACTCGGTGAGGTCAAAGACATTCATTTAAAACCTGTCTAACTAAAGGGGAGTTAAAGTCAACGGAGAGTTGGTGTTCAGACTTTCTTTAGGAGACTTTTGCAAACATTATGACAATTTCACCACTTAAAAATGATTATAGTTGATTTTCACAGGGCAGACTTTGATATTTTTTTGCAGATGTGCTTTCAGGGTATCTGTTGGTTCACTAAAATACCAGCACATTTCCAAACAGAGATGCTTTTCTTTTATGTATAGCAGAGGTGGTATTTATTTATTTATTTGAGCCCCCATTTAATTGTAAACCCAAACAACCTATAACCTTTGTCTATTTACTCATCTAATATAAAGAAACAATTTGCTCACATTTTCCCAAATTAGCTAAATATGTTTAAATATTGTCCTATATAGGCAATTCAAAATGAAGTTACTGTTGGAACTATTTCACTCATATAATACAATAAATTAGGTTATAATAATTATATTTAATTTAGACTTAAGTTTTAGCAAAACAAGAAAAAATATATATTATATTAACCTAAAAAGAAATAATCTGCACAATCAGGATATCGTGCACAACAGCATCATAAAATTTTCGTACCGAGAAACAAGATTTTCTGATGCATCTCGAACGAGAACATCGACAAAGTATGAAAATCAACTGAGATAGTCGGAGGTCAGCAGGTAGTACAGACTTTATGATTAAATATGATGGAGTAAAATTTGGGAGTTTTATCTGTTGGGAGTTTTATCTTTATGAAGTTCATGTTTATATAGTGTTGGAACCATTCTGATAAACCCTTTGGGATCTATCAAGTAATTAAATAATAGTTTTTCAACTTGAAAAGAGAAAGCTCTAAACTTGGGAGGGATGTGATTCCCAGATCTGAGCTCTAAGCGAATTTTGGCGTCAGGGTTAAGAAGCTACATTTGCTTGGTGGTTTTACTGAAGCTTTAGTAGTTTTTTAGCTTTTAAGTCAGTTTAAGCAGGACTTAACTTCTTCTATCAACAGTGAAATCTCCAATATCCTCCATCATGAGCCTCGTTAACTTTTGCAAAGGATATTAATTCACTCATAATTCAGCCAATATAACTAGAGCAGCCTTTTTGTCCTCTGCTAGACACTGTCAATAACATTCTAAAAAATAAAGATGTTAGATTTTCACTGGTATATTACAGCATCACATTCAAACCCTCCAGATTTCCTTTTGATAGTGTATCTGCTGAGCATTAACCTCCTGTGTGATGTACGATCCTAACGTAAACTGAAAGCAGAAACATTTAAAGAACATTTTTGTGATTTGTTTTTTTTTTTTTTTGCAGTGAAGAACAGGAGTTGTCAGAGTCAGAAGATCTGAAGATGGGTATAATGAAGGGCCTGTGGAATACAGGACATGACCAATAATTGTATGTATTGCATCATATCCTTTGTTTCACATCCTGACTGATCGGATTCATATGCTCCGGGCCGGGCCCGGCTGGGCTGAGCACTGATGACTCTGACACTTCTCAGCAAGGTCAAGACTCAGCAGTGCGAGGGTGCGTTTGTTGTCTGCTCTCTCCTGGCTCTCCTTCTGTTTCTCTTTGCTTTTCCCCTCTCTGATGCGTCAGACCATCAATGATTGATGTCTCCCTGCAGGACTTGACTCATCTTTCACCTGCAGCCTGCCTCACAGCTGTTGGACAAGCTCGGCACCAGGCCCACTTGCAGTCTCATGATGTGAGCTCCTCAAGAGTTGTACAATTATTGGAAAGTTCAAAGCCTATGTTTTTTTTTCGACTAAAACTCCTTTTCTGTATGTTTGTTTCTTTTGTTATGGTGAAGATTTTGTGGTGACAGATGAAT
>JAUZNJ010038690.1:19740-35308 GCA_034780135.1 Jordanella pulchra
TTTTTTTTCGACTAAAACTCCTTTTCTGTATGTTTGTTTCTTTTGTTATGGTGAAGATTTTGTGGTGACAGATGAATCCAGATGCTATTTTGTATGAGAATCGGTGCCTTTATTCAGTCTGTCCCACCCTTTATTGCCATTCTCTGGAGCACAGAAATAAAAAGCCGCGATTTAGCTGGAGAGGCTGTAATTCCATGTTGTCAGGGCCCATTGTGTTACCGAAGCTGCATCTGCTCTCGCTCTCTATTGTCTATTGTCAATGTGGGAGCGGCCTCAACGGGCACAATTATGCATCTTCGAAAACAAGCAAAACTGCATTTCCCTGCAACCAATGGATCAGCATTTTCTGGAAGCCAAAGGTGAGGGGAGACTGCATAAATAGGTTTA
This sequence comes from Jordanella pulchra, assembly GCA_034780135.1. Lineage (NCBI taxonomy): Eukaryota > Metazoa > Chordata > Actinopteri > Cyprinodontiformes > Cyprinodontidae > Jordanella > Jordanella pulchra. The sequence continues at coordinate 20,128 of JAUZNJ010038690.1, forward strand.
TCTTCCTTAGCAACAGATCTTAGAGCTTTCCGCTAACACTCCGCTGCCTGTTGCCCACAGTGACATGAGCAGGTCATATACCCTCAGTAACAACTTGGCCACAGTATCTCTCTGTTTGTTTGGCCTTGGTCCTGGTTTGGAGATTATTCTTGTAGAAAGTTCAAAGCCTAAATCCATACTTCAAACACACAGTCTCTCATGAGTTTATCAACTCATATTGTGGAATGGTAGAGAGGAATTTCAAAACTACCTTTGTATCCAAGACACAACAACAAATAAAAAATGTTTGGTGGACGACAGTGTGTAACATGTTTAAGTTAGAAACAGCAAATCAATGCCACCAAGAAACATCTGAGCTCTGGGAAATGCCATTTTTATGTTAAGTTGAATCCATGATGTCATGATGCTTTGGTCGAAAATAATCATACCTCTTGAAATTTGCATTTGTATATTTAAGAATGGTATTCATGTATAATCTCACTCTAATAAACAAAATCCAGAGCAGCCAGAGAGTCTGCCCATATTTTGGCACTATTACTTTGCACATAATCCCTTAATCCAGTTATACTTCAGACCATCTTGCAGTGTTGTTATTTTGTACAGTTAACATGCTTATCACTGCTGTTACATCCTGATCCCTCCTTCACTTAATTTTCATATTGTATTGCATTACTATTCCATTTCAAATGCAATCACATTAAATTGTCTTAAGTTGTATGCAATGAAATTTCATTTTGACTGGACCATGTGTACAAGAAAGGTTTTAAAGTTTATCTAAATTTGTCTAATTCTATGTCTATGTGTGATTCATTTTAAGCAGCATCTTAGTCATCATCGTCAAAGGAAGCTGAAGAAACCCTGCAAGGGTGTTGTGAGGTTGCAAACTGGGATGCACTGTGTCAGCCACATGGAGAGGACATCAATGCAATCAGTCATTGCATTGATGAGTGTGTGACAGACTACATAGATTTCTGTGTAGATGACACCATCTCTACCAGAACAGTGAAACGGTTCCCTAATAATAAATCGTGGGTCACAAGCGATCTGAAGCAACTGCTCAATGAAAAAAACAAGCCTTTAAAAAGGGAGACAGGGAATTGTTGGAGTATACAGAAGAAACTTAAAGTCTAGCTAAGAGAAAGAAAGGAAGCATACAGGAGGAAGCTGGAAAACAAACTGCAACAGAATTTTAGAGATGTGTGGTTGGGGATGAAGAAGATCACAGGTTTAAACCAGAAGGATGAACAGACAGATGGATAGAGCCAATTAGCTGTATTCATTCTTCAACAGGTTCAGTTCAGGAACAAGTTCAGCATCTTTCTTTTCAGTCCACAGTCACATGGACACCCTGCCTTCCTCTGCCATTGGACCTTCTGCTTCTATGAGTTTGTTCAGAAGATGGTGCTGTTCCCTCTGCCTTCCACCTGTCTCTCTCTAGAAGTCAAGTGAAGAGACAACAGGAGAGTTTGAATCATAATAAGCCACCAGGCCCTGATGATGTCAGTCCCAGAGTCTTGAAGGGATGTGCAGAGCACCTCTATAGGATCCTACAGCACATCTTTAACCTTAGTTTGACCCAAGAGACAATTCCAGTGATGTGGAAGACCTCCCAAAGAAGACTCAGCCAACAGTCCTCAGCAACTATAGACCTGTTGCTCTGACATCTCACATCATGAAGATGCAAGAGAGACTTCTTTTGGTTCACCTTAGCAAACAAACCAGCAGCTATGAGGATCCCCTTAAGTTTGCAATCACCTTGGAGTTGGAGTTGAAGATTCCATCATACACCTGCTCCAACAAACCCACTGTCATTTAGACAAGGCTTACAACATTGTGAGTATCATTCTTTGATTTATCCAGTGAATTTAACACCATTAAACCTGAGTTACTTTGTGAGAAACTCCAGAAAACTCGAGTGGAATCATCAACTATGGATCAAAGACTACCTGACAAACAGACCACAGTTTGTTAGACTGGAGGGTGAACTGTCTAATCAAGTAGTCAGCAGCACAGGAGCACCACAGGGGACAGTACTCTCACCATTCTTTTTTACTCTCTACGGCTCTGACTTGCAGTACCAGGCAGAGTCAGGTTACCTGCATAAATACTGAGTTGACTCTGGAGTCATTGGGTGCAGAAAAGATGGGCAAGATGCTGAGTACATAGAGGTGGTGAACGTTTGGGGCATGGTGTGGAAACAATGATCTGATCCTGAATGTCAGCAAAAAAGGGAGATGATTGTAGATTTCAGAAGAAACAGGAACAAGTTTAATCCTGTTAACATCATGGGAGAAGATGTGGAGGTGGTGGAGGAGTATAAATACCTTGGTGTTCACCTGGACAACAAAATATACTGGAGATGCAACTGGGAAGCCGTCTACAAGAAGGGACAGAGCAGACTGAACTTCCTAAGGAAGCCTATCTCCTTCTGTGTTTGCAAAAAGATTCAAACAGATGCAAAAAGATCTGTTGTGGAGAGTAGGATCTCTTCCTCCATCATCTGCTGGGGTAACAGCATCAGAGGCTAGTAAGTAAGTAAGAGGCTTCTCCAGATCAGGTCCAAGAGAGACCGCTACAGAAGATCCTTCCTGCCTTCAGCTATCAACACCCACAACAACCAGGTAAGAGAAAACAAAAATATGAGTCACTACAACATTTAATTTCCCTTTAGGATAAATAAAGTATTTGTGAATTGAATTGAATTTGAGTCATTCATAAAGTGAAAGAGTCTTACAGCCCACTAAGCTACCAGGCAAGGCAAGGAGGATTAAAAACAAGGGAGTTTACATAGGACAAAAACATTTGCAAAGTTGTATTTAGTAAGATAGTAGAAAAAGGCAAAGTGGGATGAATAAAATTAAGATTTGGACAGAATGATTCATCGATTTAGAAGAACATTAGCTGAAATTTGGCCACAAATGCAGCTGAGAAGCTAAAGTGAAAAATAAGGAACTTTCTGCTTGCCTGTTGCACAAGTCATGTTCAGAGTGATTCATGCCTCCGGTTTTTATTAAACAGCACCCTACTTGCTTACTTATTTCAAGTTGTTCTGGGATACCTTCCAATGCTCTATGGAAAAAAAACTGCTTCACAGACTTGAAAGTTTAAGATAATGAGAAAAAAAAATGACAGTTTCTCAAGAATTAACCAGAAATCCTGTTAGACCTTACTCTCTGGAACTCATCAGAAAACATCAACAATGATTGTGCCAGTACTCTTAACAGCTGGTGGTCCTGAATCCAATACTTCCTAGAAAAATGACCCAATATTCTGGGTCCCGTCGGGAGGAAATGTTCTCTTAGGGTTGCTCTTGGTTGTCAGAAACATGTGAAATAATCTAAGTAAAGTGATCCAACACAGCTTCCATGAAACGTGGTTTTTTAATGTCCTATTAAATTTGTGTTCCACCTTTAAGCTTAGAGTGTGGATTTTGACAGGAAGACATGGGAAAGGAGTGGAAAAGTGTCCCAGTGGTTAACTCCAGCTCCCACATTTGGAAAATGTTCAACTGTTGGCTAATGTCTGTGTTGTTGGTGTGCAATTTAATGTTCTAACAGCATTTTTTCAATATTTTATAACAAAAGATAAATGGCATAAGCGTGCAGTGCCTTGCAAAATATATCCATATGCTTTAAACCTTTTCCCATTTTGCAAAATGATAGGCTTACAGTAACTGTTTAATTTCTCATTCAACAATAGAAGAGTATGGCACCATAGAAAAAGTACAAGTCAACGTCATCCAAGCGAATGGAGGTTTGATGGTTTACTAAACAATATTCTAAAAAACGTAGATGAGAGACTAGGGTTTATTTTAGAGTATACACTGTTTTTTTCTTTTTCAAGCAATGTTTTGAAGAATTGAAATTATTTTCATTCATCATGTGAAGTTTTCAGCAGAGAACAGTAAAGCTGTTTAACAACATTTGTGGAGTTGAAACCCAGAGAGAACACATGTGGATCACGGTGCAGCTGAGGATTGGGTAAAAGTTTGTATTAAGTGGATCAATTACCCCCTCAACCCCCAGCAAACAACGTCTTTGATAGGTAAAGAATGTATTATGGCAGGAGAACTGAAAGGAAATGGTGAGAACTGTAACATAGGGAAATCAACTGAAAAGGTCACAGACAAAGAACTTAATATATACCTAACACAGAAAAACTAAACACAAAAAATATCAAAAGTTACAGAATGAGCCAAACACAAAGCACCAAAAGAGACTATTTCAAAGTGGATCATGGATCATCGGTGTGGTTACAGGAAAATTCATAAGCCTTGAGGTGGAGATGGTTTCTGTTTCAGGGAAGAAATGTTGACTAACAAGCTTAGTGAAAGCGTCAAAGCTAAAGACAAATTTGCAAGAAATCTGAGCTTCTGATCCCTAAAGAAGCTGTTACCATTAAATAGAGGGGTTGTTAATCACCACCATTAATGACAATATGATGTTTGTTGATATCTCAAAGTTTGTCACAATTCAGTTCAATTAAACTCCATTCCATTCAATTAAATTCGCAGGTCTGTGGTCGACATGATGTGGTATCACCTCCCATCTAACAAAATTATTATAAGAACAAACAAATATGATTTAAGAGTGTAATTTCTTTTAATTTCTTATAAGGATCAGGCACTTAAATAGCAATCAGCATTCTTATTATTATTAGAATAAGGAATATAATGTAGCTCACTTTATTGAAAATGATTTAGGGAGTAAAATCATATACGATGGACACAGAGATAGAAAGTTAGGCGAGAAAGAAAGAGGGGATAACAACTAAGGGGAGAGAGAAAGAGATAGCGAAAGGAAAGAGTACGTGAAAGAGAAAAAATAAAACAGCAAAAAATAGACAACACATAAGACATACAGTAACTCCTATGACTCTGCTTCCATACCTGTATGGAACGAGAGGAAAAGAAAACAGAGAACATGACAGGGAAAAGAAAACCATAGTAAACATCAAACAAAGCTTTAAACTTTGTTTGCTCACCACCTCTCCCACCCTAAACCGTGAGTGTCAAATGCATTCTAACAACCACAGATGGGCATAAGCACTGGAAGCTAACCCAGAAAGGCTGACTCACCTTCATTGCCCATAATATGCCCACCCTGTTGCCCTACATATGCATGACTTGGAAATGTGATAAATGATGCTGACTAGGGTGTTTATTAAAATTGAGGCATAGGCCACCAACCGCAAGGGAGGACCCACGGGGGTGATTATCTCCTCCCCAAGATCCTACGTGTGTGGTAGTGTAATAGAGCTGATGAAGAGAAGCATTAGGGATGGGGAGCAAAAGACTGGGGGACGGAGTTTCTCCCAGAGAGTCAGCTCCCGTACTGACCCCAATAGGCACCCTGTTCTCCAAACTCTGCCAGGGGATCAAGGCACAAAGCACCAGGGCAGAACACAACCCAAACCAGGGGCCCCTGCCCCTCAACACCACTCCCTAATCCTCAAATCCCAACCCAAGGCCCTGATCCTGCTCTGGCTGTGACGGGCCCTTGGGTTGGGCTGTGCAACCTCAGCCAAGGGACCAAGCAGGTCGCCAGACAGGCCAACCCCCCACATCCAGGCCTCCAGTGGGAGAGCAACTGTGCAGGAACCAAGGGACGCCACAGAGCCAAAGGCTATCCCGCCAGGTAGAAGCATCCCCACCTAAAGATTGCAGTAGGAGACCAGAGCCAATCCCAGAGCCTGAAATAATTCTCACCGATCCCAGTCTGCCACTTTTCCCACCATATGGGGGGGTCTAAACAACCCCTGCATTCAGCCAGCTTTCAGAACACATAAGACTAGGACACGCAGGTGGATTTGTTTGCACCCACCCTCCCCACTCACTGAAAGTGTATCCCCTCTAGGTTGGGGAACCTGCTGACACCTGTCTACATTCTGATCTAACATGAAAGTCCCTTCCTGTTTAAGGCAACAAAATGATTCAGCATTGCTGTTCCTCTACTCATAATTAAGCTCACATAATCACAAAACCGCTGCCTTACTTTCATTTAAAACATTAATTGTATTCCTACATTTTGAAGTATCTTGTGAAACAGGCTTTTAAAAATTAAGATCATTCTTGATTTTAAAGGCTGACACAAGAATAACAAATTCTCCTTCATGTTAAGAGACTTTTTACAAGGCAGTAATAGGAGCAGATGCACTTATCAAAGCATCCTGTTCTTGTCGATTACATGTTTGACAAAAACAATCCTTCATGTTGCAAACTCATGGTGAAAAGAAGTAGAACAGAAACAGTTTGCTCTGAAAGAGCAAACTACATGAATTGCCATTCCTCTGGCATTTTATCAGTTATTTAAATAGAGAAGTAATCAAAAATCAAACAAAACAGTATTAACCAAATAATGCAACAAACCTCAAATAGTCAAGCAGTTTTAAAGGCATAGCTGGAAATTCCAGCTCCATTTCTTCGCATGTGATGATACTGTATATGTTTACAGTGACAAACTCCATGTGCTTTAGATTTTTACATTTTAAAAGAACAGCACTTAATTACTGAACAGAAATCATCCCGTTTGTTGGAAAGTTTACAGGCCAGAGCGGACATACATTGTCATGGCTTAATTGCAATCTAGATCAGCGACAGTGATCATAATCTGTTCCCAGGAAGCTGACCTCATCAAAGAAAGGATGGCTGACATCATGGGAAGTTATCCATCGCCCTAATAATGGCCCTGCCACATCTCAAAGACCCTCCTCTTCCCACCTTTTTGCTATGTGGGGCAATCACTGCATCATACTTTGAACCAGCATTGGTGCTTATTTTGCCGTTATTGTGAGGTCACCTACAAAAGCTGATGTGAGAAGCGTCCATCTGTCTGTCTCCCCCATTGGACCAAGTCCAGTTTTTAGAGCTTTCTCTGATCTACATGCAACTGTGAACATGTCAGGACGCGAGCACATATCGCTTACTTTTGTTGCAGCTTAAACTGTTGCAGTTCATCGTGGGTGCACCCACGGCGTTCTTGTTTCAGTTGACATTCACTCTAATCCGTTTTTAGCTTCAAACATTTTTCCCGGTTCTATTTTCAAGCAGGCTTGTTTCCGTATTGTGGCGCACCGGGAGACTGTCATATGCTGATGTAGTGATGAACGTAGTGTCTGTTTTCCATTAAATTGAGTATTGTGTTTTTTAATAATTATTATTAAAGGAGATTAAAGGAGTTTCATGGGTTAACATGCCCAAGTCATCTTCCAAATCCAGACTTAAAAACTGTTAATCACAGATGTTGTCTTTCAAATCTGACTGAGTTTGAGCTACAAATTGTAGATGATTGGATAAGAATTTCAGGTTCTAAATGTGTAAAGGATTTTCAGCTTTAACTAGAGGGAAAGGTGGTTCGGAGCTGAATATAAATGTACATTAAACTCTGTTAGAGTTGTAATTGCAAAAAAATAGAAAACCATTAATCATTTTTCACTGTACTGCTATGTGTTTTCATTCACAACAAAATCCCCAAAACGACTCCAATTCAGTGGTTGTACCGTGAGATAAGTTGGAAAGTTAAAGGCATATGAATACTTTTTAAAGGCAGTGCAAATAATCAGGGACATCCGTAGGAAGCCCCATTAGTCACAATAGGACATTGGTTATGGACCCTCTGTGGACCACTGTTTGACAGGTCCTCTTGCTAATTGGGTGTCCATTATCCCTTACAGTGCAGTAGAAAATAATAACAAAGCATTAAATGAGGAAAACAGTGATATATTTAGAGAGCATAGTCAGTCGAATATAAGACCCACTGTGTATGATCTACCATCTTTTCTGTCATATAAGAGGACTCATGGTAAAGGAAGTCCCCAGGAGGGAAATGGTTCAGGTTTTTCCTGCTCTTTTTACCAAGAAAGAATTAATTAGCACTTAAATTGATTCGCTCAGTCACTCCCTCATTTAAAAGCAGTCGATTTCTGCCCCTCTGCAGCCCTGCTGAACTGTGTAAAGTGCTCCACGTCTGACAATATTAGCTGTCACTGAATGCTTTCGTCAGCTTTTTCCCCCATTTCCCTTATGTTCCCGTCATACCATCAGTCCTGTGGATGGCTTCCTGCCAAGGTGATTAATTGGCTGGCTGGCTGGCTGGCTGGTTGGCTGGCTGGCTGGCTGGGGACCATGCGACTGTGCTCACTGTCATTTTCAGGGATGGATGTACTGTTTAACTGACCTCTACCTGAGGTGATCAACTAGCCAGTTTGCTTGCAGTCGCTTTAGGTAATAACATTGACGAGTGTCTTCAATAACAAGACCTTCTGCAATTCGCTCGTCTTCCATATGTCTCCTCAAAAAATGGATCAAGCAGATTTTAAAATGATTTACACTGCATTTTATGCCATGCTTAGTTGACTATCCTCTGAAAACATTGATAAATAAATCCCCAGGAGAAAAACTTGTCGAACAAACCGAGGCCTGTAGCTTTAAGCAAATATGTTGATATATTGCTGGGATGGCATTTTTTTTCCATGCAAATAAATCTATGTATGTAAGTTGAATAATTCCAAGGGTCTCATAGTTTATCTATCTTATTGACTTATTCTTTGCAATGTCGTGACTGAATAATGAGCTTTTAAAGTACAGTTCCTTGCAAAAAAATGTATAAGATTGATAAACATAAAATATCACATACTGGATAAGTGGAAAAAGAAAATGCCTTTCCAATTCAAGCATATTTACCTATGAAAGACGAACAAAAGAACTGTAGTCTGAATCGTATTTATCCCCCTTTACTGTGATACCCCTTGAGAAATTCCAGTGCAACCAATTGTCCAGATTGACTTTATAAAAGTTTATAAAATTGACTCTCGAAAAAATATAACTTATTTATTAGGTGCTGATAACTTATTATTTCTGCCTGGATTTTACCAACTCTATTGTCTACCTGTGTGGTATTGATGCCAAAGCTCAGACGGGAGAATCTGTTTAGTTTAATTGTTGGTTTGATATCCCAGAAATTTGAGCTTTTTCAAAGATTTGCAAAAAGACAACATTGTTGAAAGACAGATTTTCTTATCTGTTTGCATAACCTTGTGAGCCTGAATACTTATTCACCTAAACAGCCCACATTAAAAGGTGGTGCTGGCAGGAGCTTAGTGGATGTTTTTTTTCAGTATTAAAAGGGAAGATGGTGATGGTAGAGAAAAATAAATATGGAGGATTGAGGAACAACAACTTTTTAGAGGCCTCAAAATGCTTGAGAAGGGGGGGGAGAGGTTCACCTTCCCGCTGCTCAGCAACCCTGAAAATACAATGGTTTAAATTAAACACATAACCCTGTTTGAAGATTGATTCGAATTCAAAATGCAGTTCAGAAATCATCTTAAAAATAGTTTATCGACTGTGATACTGTTTATACTGTATATAACCTGACTGAGCATCAGCCGCCTTGCAATAAATAATGGGGGAAGAGTTTAGTGACTGGTTTACAAAGCTGGAACAGATATAACTTCATCTGTAACACGAGCAAATGGTGGTTTTCCAAAGTATTGACTTGGGATGACCAAACACAAATACATGCCACACCTTTCAGATTTAAACTGGCAACATATTCTGAAAAACAAAAACATTGTTTTCCTCTCATTGCTCAGTTATTATTCACTGTTTTGTTTTTGTCTGACACATTAAATACAGGAAAATCATTGAAGGCTGCAAGAAAAAAAATGCAATTTGTATGCAGTATAAATATTTGAAATAAAGCAGCACCAATTCATAGCTTATATAAAAGCTTGGGGTATTTTCTGTTGTTTTACAAAGGATCTGGAGGAAGCAGGCAAAGGAAGAGATGATGGAGTTCAGCTTAAATGTTCATAAAGCTTAAATGCTGAATTTCTGGCTGTCAGGTTGGCTTGTATTTAACAACCAAACCAGCTTCTTCTGTAGTTCTGTAATTATTACATGGAGCTCAGACAGAAAAACCCTGTTTTCTGCATTGAAACAGGGTTGATGGTGCTTAAGAGCGAAGAAACATCCTTTTTCTGAGATTCATTACATCTATCCTCACTCAAAATCAGTTATAAAAAGTAATCAAAAGCAACTATTTGTAAAAGTTTTTTGTGGACTCATAACAATTTGACTTATGTTGTGCCTTAATAACTGTTTGTTTCCTGAGCAGGTTATCTGCAGAGCAACAACTTCAATCTGCACCTGCTTCTCTGCTTCTTTTTCTCTCATGAGTTTGAAGAGGCCCTTGACCAGAGTCAAGGAGACTTTGTTAAGAACAAAACATTTTGTTCTGCCAAAGAGAAAGCCAAACATGTACACTCTGAGAACCAGCTCCTGCAAGACAAAACCAGGCAATTAAAGCCGAAGAGCTTCAGTTGAGGCGACAAAGTGATAACTGTTTGCTTCTCAGTTGATTGAAATCCTGCTGATGGGACATGAGAAAATGCCGTCTGGTCTGTTCTCATCATGTGGTGTTGATGTGAAGGAGGATCTGAACAGGAAGCTGGAAATAACAGTGATCTTGAGTCTAACTTCTATCTCCTGTAAGTTAAGCCAACTGTGGAGACAGAAACTTTCACAGATACTTCACTGCTAAAGTTGCTTGTTTTCACAGTGAGATGAGTGTTAGACCCAGCAGTCTGTGTTGTACTCTCTGCTGTAATCTCTGATGGACAAATAACTTTGGTATTTCCTCTTAAAACTATTACTATATAACACTATTTTACTGGTTTCTACTGAAAGAACCCTGAAAGAAATCTGGAAGACTCTTACCAGGTTTCAATGTGCCTCCTGGATAGTTTGATCATTATACCATATGTTACCATGTAGCTTCTGCATCTCATTTTAAACACTGCCAATCCAACTGCTATAAGATTATTATAGACAATGGATCTATAAGTATCTCGGGTTACATTACAAAAGGTTGCAGATACATAGACACAGAGCTTTAACTTTTCCTTTTTGCACATTTGTTCTATATCATCCAAAATCTTTGGTCATTTCTGGTTTCAGGTTTTCTCCCACATTTAGGACTTTGGAATGAGGTTTTAGAGCATCACCCTTAAAGACTTGGTGATCATTTTCTTTTTCTTCCAACATCTGATATTTTAACCAGTTTACCATACCATAAAACTCTTAAGTTGTATTTTCTTTTATTTTGTTGTTGTGAAACGTTTTACCATGAGTGTGTTTCGAGGTTGCAAAATCTATCTCTAGAGTACAAAGAACAAGTAACTAGAAGACACTAGATTTAATAAAGAATTAGTTTCTGCAAAGAATATTGTTACTAGGTCCAAAATCCACCAAAATAATCATCAAGTGATAATTCAGGACAAAAATGTTTGATTGATTGACAAAATACCTGTTTTCTGTTTCTGTTTATAACATTCGACTAGAGGGATTTTTTACTGGCAAGATATTGAAGGGATCTCAAAGAGGTTAATTAGCCAGTGGCTGAGAGAAATGGACTTTAGAGGCATATCTATACTCAGGGAAACAATAATTTCCCATTAGGTATAGTAATGTTTTTTCAGAAAGTCTGAAAATGTCTAAAACTATCAAAAGTGTGTTGATAAAAGATCAAGTTTTGAGTTCTTTCTTGCTGGAGAACTCATTTCAACTCAAGATTAACAATTTTCTAAATTATTGGGCGACAAAGCTCCACACTCTATATTTGAGTCTAATTTTGAATTAAATTTTATCAGCTTGATTGTTGCTTAATCAACTACCACAGCTACTGTAGTAAAAAAAAAAAATATTTATTTTAAGGTTTTTTACACATCAGTGATGCTAAAAATAGGTCATGTCTGAATACCAGCAAACAATTATATGGTTTAGGGCAGCATATGCATGTTTTCATTTCTTTTTTTTTCTGTGCCCGTAGGAAAAACACAGTGGAAGAAAATGCAAGCAGATCTTTAAACATTAGCCGTTTTGTAGACGTGGCTTAACGACACAAAGAACATTATTTTAATGTTATTTATTATGACTCTATCCGGTCTGTGAAATCTTATTTGTCTGTACTCCAAGTAAGAGTTTGAGCCTTTTTGGCATAAATGTGATCTATATTACTGACAGACTTAAAAAGTAATTAATTTTACTTAATGTGGCATTTTTTTTAGAGAATTTTTCATTTTTCATTTTTTTTTTAGCGGCATCACACTCTTTTATTATGAAAGGGAAACTATCTCAGGGGACTTGTATGTCAAAAGAAATACTAAATTCATTACCTTTTCAGCGGTTATCTGCTCTCACACCTTCATTGTGAAACACCTGCTCTGACTCAGAATAATAACGACTATAAGAAGAGAAAACCCCGCAGCTTGTGCCAAAGAATAAACTGGGTTAAACATGCAGCTTCACTGAACACTCAGCTTTGACTGCCTGTAAACACCAACAGCTGTTATGGATTGAGCAAAAGAGATACTTCAGTCGCATTTAGTCATGAAAACATAAACCGTGAACCTTTCCAAAATACCACAACGTACTTTGTATACAGTGCTGACAATAATTATCATTCCCCTAACAAATTTCATTAAATAACTCGGATCATCAAACAAATTAAATATCAGGCAGAAATAACCACAGTTAATTAAAAAGATATGAATGTAATTTGAGAGAACTCATGCAGACCAACCTACGTCAATGTGGAAAGGGTTCAAACTTAACTTTGATAAATCTCAGGTTTTCATGGAGCTGCCAGGTCTGCAGAGCCAAGCAATCACTTAAAAAGAACCTGCCTGATAAAATGAAGTAGGCTAAAGGTTCTAAAAAAAGGAAATGAACTAAAAGCAAAGTCTAACATATCTTTAAGTCTAGAAAGGGTTATAAAGTCATTTTTTAGGCTTTGGGACACAAGAAAACCACACTGAGACCTGACATTTCAAAAAAAGAAAATACACTCAAGAAAGTATTTTGTCATTCCTGAGCCCAGAGTTCAGCAGTGAAAAAGATGCTACGAAGAGTTTAAAGACCAAAACAATATCTGACCACATGGCAGACATTCAGTTGTTGGCTTGCTATTTCACATAAGGCAATGCTAGTTTACCTTTTCCTTAATAATGAAATCATATCGAAACTGCTTTTTTTTTTAATCATGTTATCTTTGTCTAATAAACAATCTGTAAGTTAAAGTGAATTAATGCAGTGAAACAAAATGATTTGAACTTCAATAAAGGTAAGATGATCAATTATGTCAATACAGGAAAAAAAATATGAGAAGCAAAATGTTTTCCCCTTCACCATTAAATTATGTTCGATCTTGTGCTACTTCAAACTGGACCATTTCTCCCAGGTAAATGGTGATTCAATTGACTGGAGCTACACTGTGTTTGCAATTTATTCCAGTTGGCCCCTATTCTCCAACATAGATCATATTCCTCCTATTTCCATTTAAAGAGGCCCTGTTGCTCTTGGACATCATTTTCTTTTTCTGACCAAATCTCCGAGTTGAACCTCAATGCAGTCTGTTTTCACCCCTGCTCTGCATGTAGAGTGAGGTCAGCACAGCATGAACTGGAAAAGGGCTTCTTCTCTGTTTGAGTGCAGCTATTTTCTTGTCGGTGCTCATGCAAGTGAATCATTGGGGTTAGACAGGGAAGAAAAGGGACATGCATGCACCTTTCTTCTTTGCAGCACCTATGAAGGCGTCCTCCATCAGCTGCTTGGGGTGTGTGTGTGTGGGGGGGTGGTGGTGGGGGGGGTGTCAGAAGTCACTGTGTATCCAAAGAGGGAAAACGAGGAGAGAGGCAGCAAGCGAGAGAGATGCCTGGCTGGCCGTAAGGTTGCCACAGCAACAGCGAACATTGCAGGCATAGTTGTGAAAAAAAGGAGGGGGGGGGGGGGCGATGCTGGTCTTGGCTGATTGGGATATGGGAGACGCCAGTGGACACCTTTTGTGAATAAGATGAAAACGCTCCTATTTGAAGGAGAAAGAAAAGCATTTAATGAAACTATAAATATTATTTGTTGCTACGGTTACCACATCGTGGATGTGTGAATGTTTTTACAGTACCCAAACAAAAATGAATGCCTATGTTTATGTAAAAACATGCCCACTGAAAATGGTGTGTAAAGATGAAGGTTGTGCTGACAAATTAATGTGTACGAGGATGAATGTGTGTCAAGGGTAACCGTGGTCCTGAATGTGTCGTTGTTCAACCTTCTGCAGGACATAGATAGAAGTGTGTAAAGGGGGTGTAGGAACTAAGTGAAGGCCCCATTTCTTTTACAACGGGTTCACTGGGAGCACCTGCAACCAGCAACTGAAAAAAACCCAGATCAGCTGATTTTCCTCCTTTCAGAGGACCAAAAATGGACTTATTGTGTAGCACTTTAGAGAAGCTATTCCCTGTTTAGTATGCCGTATAAGGTAAACAGTTTGCCACATTTTAATCAGGCAAAGAAAAACATCTGCTGCTGAATAAGCTAATTAATGCAACAAGTTTTTGCAAAAGGATATGTATCTCAGTTACAGTTTTTTTCTATATCATCCTGTTGTAAACAACAAACACAAATGTGTTTTACTGGGTTTTTATATGACTGACCTACGCAAAGTGTTACAGAAAGTGGAACAAAAATTATACTTGGTTTTCTGTTTTTCTCACAAAGATCTGATAATGACCCTCAACATATGTTCAGGTAATTATCAAAGTTTAGACTTTAATCCAATCCAGTCTGTCACACTTCAAAAACAATGATCTTTACAGCTGTTCTCCATCCAGTCTGAGCTTGAGCTATGATGCAGAGAAGATTGAAGAACTGGGCTGTGAAAAAAAGAAAATTTGCAAGGCACTGCATGTGCTTAACCAGCTTTCTTAATTGTCCGAAAACATGACAGAATTTTTTAATTGAACCTAATTTTAACTGAATTTGTTGCAGGGCTTGCCAGTGAGTGTGTTTTTTCTGGAACAATAGCATATTGTGGGGCCCGATGCCTAGACCCCATAAGGGGAATTACTGCTTTAGGGTCCGTGTTCACTTTTAGGACTAGGTTGTGAATTGAGTTGAGCTTGGGGTTAAGTATGAACCCGTAATGGTTAGGTTTAGGGTAAGGGTCTTGTTTAGGCTGTAGGAATGATTGAAAATGAAAGGAAATCAATGGAAAGGCCCCTGAAAAATAGAGAGACAAGTTTGTGAGTGTGGTTTTCTGTCAGGTATGTTTGTGTGTGATAAAGACGATCCCAATGATCCAAATCCCACCCAGTGACCCCTAAGGACTCTTCTGGAGGGATGCGC
>JAUZNJ010038691.1:0-11002 GCA_034780135.1 Jordanella pulchra
GTTCACTGGGTTGACAGCA
Source organism: Jordanella pulchra (assembly GCA_034780135.1). Taxonomy (NCBI): domain Eukaryota; kingdom Metazoa; phylum Chordata; class Actinopteri; order Cyprinodontiformes; family Cyprinodontidae; genus Jordanella; species Jordanella pulchra. The sequence continues at coordinate 20 of JAUZNJ010038691.1, forward strand.
GGGGGAGCGCGTGAGTGTTTTTGGTTGTTGCCGAAAAAGAAGAATAAAAGTGGAGAAGCGGAGTTACCGCTGAACACGCTGTCCTGTCTCCTGTCCGGTTATTGCTCGCAAGATCACTATATCTAAATCCAGTTGCCCCATGTTTACGAACCCAGAACGCTCGGCTACAGAATGAAATAAAATTGTCTTACAATTAACATCCTTCACAGAAAATAAAATTCACTTTTTAACTCACCAAGTCCAGATCTGTACATATAATACTCCGAACGCGGTCGGTAAAAATGCGGAAAGCTCCTCTGACGAAAATGAAAAGGTTTCCATTCAGCAGGTAGAGTTTTTAATAGTCTATTTTCTCTTTTCTTTCTCTCTTTCACAGCACAGCTCTTAGCTTCTTCGTTCTCTCTGCTTCTTCTTCGCTCTCTCTGCTTCTTTATCGAGTGCAAGAGAACGTAGCAAGCCGGTTGACTGGAGCAAGTCACATGGCTACACATCAATGTGACCCTTCAGAATAAGAGATTTTACTCCACATTGACCGTTTTAGCTGCTGACAAAATAAATTCTGGTTTATATGGATTTTTAACCAAATAAAATATGATAACATGAAATAAAGCATTCTTAATGTTTGTAATTCTTACTTTATATATTTTAAATTATCTTAACACCTATTTATTCTCTATTTATTTATTTACTTCTTATTTATGCATTTTATAGCTATTTTTTATGAGAAGGCTTATATTTAGTGAGGGGTATTTCAACCTGGGTTACATCAGCACCACTTCCTCTTGGACTTTTTTGATTCTGTCCTAGTCAGTACCTCATTTTCTGAATCTGTTTCTGCTAGTATTCCTAGTCATCAGTCAGATTCTTTTTGTGTCCAGTCCTCTGAACAACATAGTGTCCAGTTCTCTGAACCAAATAGTGTCCAGTCCTCTGATCCACATAGTTTTCTTCCTGCTGAGTCTGATAGTGTCCTCTCTCTTCAGCCAGAACCACCTAGTCTCTTCATATATCTGCCAGATCAGCTTAGTGTCGCTCTCCTCAGTCTAATTCACCCAGATCCCTCTCTCCTCGGCCAGAACCCCTTGTTTTAGCTGTGAATCCAGCAGAACCCTCTGTTTCAGCTGTGAGTCCAGCAGAACCCTCTGTTTCAGCTGTGAGTCCAGCAGAACCCTCTGTTTCAGCTGTGAGTCCAGTTAAGGTCCCTGTTTCTGCTCTGTGTCCTGCTTAGGCCCCTGTTTCTGCTCTGAGCCGTCTGGAGACCCCTACGGCTGATCTGAGCCGTCTTATGACCTACTGTATGGTATATTATAACATCATCAGGTTAATTTACTACAGAAAAATCTAGCTGAAGCTCTTAGACAACTTTTATTAAAACTATCCTTGTCCATTGAAAATGTTTGTTGTGGCTGACAAGGGCTTTTTCAAAAGTATAAGATGGAGGCTTTTTTGTTCTTTTTTTCTGTATTTTTCTTTTTGTGTCTGCTAAACAATATTAAGCTTCTTTTTCCCTGTCTCTTGGGTGCCTGGCAACCTCCTCATGTTTTCATAGTAACAAAGGTCCACTTAAAGAGAGACCCCATTGGTGCTGCAGTAGTTGTGCTTTCCTTTTCAGGCTGCAAAGGAGAAGCTCTTAAAGCAACAATGAAAGAGACATAAACAGGTGTTTCTTCTTGTGAAGAATGCTTCAGATTAATATTTAAACAGCATCTCTTTCATGTGTATTCCTCAAACCTAACAGGCCATTAACAAAGTAATACACTGCCTCCTCACTCAGAAGATTTATCCATCACACAAGCAGAGCTCAGCCTCAAAACATCAACAATGAAAATGTAGCTAATTAACCTATGGTAAGTAAACTTGTGCTGTTGTTGGCGTATAAAAGTGTTGTTGACTTTTTAATGGTTTTAATTTATTCTGTGACATGACAACCAAACACTTTCCTAACCTCAAAATAGTCTGGGTTCCTACAAGTATCCAAAAGTTACATTTAAGACCCATTTGACGAGCATAAATGAAGAAAAGTGAAAGTTTCTGGAATTTAAGAAAGTGCTGTGCTGCTCCTGGGTGGGTGGTTTCGGGGTGGGTGCAGGGGTCTGTGGTCCCTGGGGCGTATTGCCCTCGGGGGGGTGCCCCGGCAGGGGTCTGGGCCAGTGTACGCCCGGCTGTCAGGCCCTACTGGGGTCTGTGGTGTGCTGGGGGCCTCGGGGTCTGTTGAGCTGGGGGGGCACGGACATTAACACCTTATGACAGATGCTTACCCCTTCTGGGGTTTCCACTCTGCTAGTGGGGGAAGGGGAGGTAGAGGGAGTGGGAATGATCCCGGCCTTGATGTGTTTTGTCGCTTGTGTGGTGAGTGGTTGGAATGTTAATGTGGGGAGGGATCACATTTCTGGTGGGGGGCGGGGGGTGGTGGTGGAGGGATGAGAATATTAGAAGAGCTTTGGGTCTGGCTCCATGTCTCGGTCCTGGTCAATGCCGTCCCTTGCAGTGGGCTTCGTCCGGGGTGGGGTTTCTGCACGGTGCGTGCAGGGTTCTCTCTTTTTTTTGATGGACAGGTGGGGGGGTTGGCTGTGTCCCACAAGCCAGGCTTGTGGGCTTTTTCCATCGGTCCCGTGCGACTGGTGGGGCCCACTTCTCCGGGGGAGCTCTCGGGAACGAGGGTGCCCATTGGAGTCAGCGGGGGAGCTGGCACCAGCAGTAACTGCCTCAGTCCATCACACTGCCACACATGTAGGTTTTTGGGAAGGTGAGTCATTACTGGAGGGCCCAACCTTCTGATGACGTCCCCCACCCCAATTTTATTTTGCATTTTAAACAGTTCCATCTACATCATTTTCACAACACACATCTATGTATGTTCTGGGGGAGTGGGGTTCAAGGGCACTGGGGGTGGGGGGGTGCGTATGTCATGGGCCTCACCACATTTAAGCAAGCGTAGGGAGGATCAGGGTCTCCTCACACCCCTGTTTTCCGGCTGCCACACGCAGTCTGGGGCCTGGAGGAAGAGCGAGCCGAGTAGTCCCTGGTCTTGGCCACGGGCTTCTGTGTGGCCTGGGTGGCGTGCCGGTGCCGGAGCTGTCACTTCTGCTCTCCCCAAAGGAGGATGGAAGGAGGAGTGTGTAGCAAATGGAGGGGAGGGAGTGGCTGGGTGATTTAGTTAGGGGGGGTTGCTCTGGTTGGGTGGCCTGTGCGGGGCATAAGAGCCTCGGTCCCGGGGGGGACTTTTGCTGGTGGTGGTCATGTCCGGGTGCGGGGGTGGGGGCCGGGCCTGAAGCAGGAACAAAATGGGTTGGTGTGGCGGTGTCACCACTCCCCACCCCATCCCCCCCGTCTGGATTTTAGGTTCACTTATTGGGTCTTTCGATATTCCCGGGACCAACCACCGGTACCGCCCGGTCTTTGGTCCTGGTATTATTGGATGTGAGTGTTATGTGTGAATGTACGTCCGCAGAGCCCATTTCCCCCATCCTTCTCTCCCTCCACTGGCTGGCACCTGGGGCCGCTGGTGCACTGGTGGAGTTCGGCGTTTGGAGGTGGATGCCCAGGTGGCTACTGGCCTATTTCTAGCGGCTTCTCTGCGGAGCCTGGCCGGCTGGGGCTCCCGCTGGGGGGTGGGGGGCCCCTGGGGCCTCGGTGCCCTGGGGCCCATGGCCGGATTCACTTCGGGGTGGCTAGCTGCCGTCGGAGCCCACCCATCCCCGCAGTTCCCGGGGGCTCCGGAGTGGTGGTGGCTGGGGGACTTTCTCTGGGCTGTCTCTCATCTTAGGCTTTGGGTCTCCCAGCGCTGGACTTAGTGTTCTCGTGGAGTGCTTCTTCCGCTCTCCTTTCTCTTTTGAGAAAGTTTACATGCACAAGTGCACTTTCACAAACAACTACAGGTGCTTGGTTCCAGGTACTTAGTGATTCACTTCCATACAGAAAGCCCATATTCTTATCTTCAGGTAACACAGAGTACATGTCAGATTAAATAATGCTACTTATGCTTCGGCGATAGTATCTAGGTTTTACTTTGTCGTATATCTCGTACCATGTCTGCTGGTTGTGCTGTTCTTTTTGCATCTCTTTGCAGGTGGTGAAGCAGACTGAAGATGTTTTATCATTGTCTCCCTTTTTATTTTATCTTTTCTCCTGTTGGGAAACCCGCATATGCCAAGGTGGCGCCGTTCCTTACAACAGACAGGGACTGTCTTTTGGGGGGCTATTTTGCTGGCAAAGCAGACCGTTTTTCCCTTCTTTCTTGCTATACAACGTCGCCTAAAGCCTTCCTTGCGATAAAGCTGATCGCTCTGCAGGACCACTTCCCAAAGAGAACCCATTCGACCCTGGAGTACAATCCAGCGCTCGACAAGTGAGTTATCTTTGAAATATCTTTGAAGACCGCCAACTATTCCCCTCTCTGTTGCATCAGACAGGCCCCATCCTTCGAGTTGTGGGGACGACAGACAGAAAAGTGTGAACTGGTACCAGAGACGGGATCAACCCCCCCCTCCCCCCTCTTTTTTCTCGGACAACAACTTCAAGTAGGATCTTTCCTTTCTCTTTTTGGTTTTTATCACTCGTCCTGATTATCACCACAGAAGGGTGTTCCGTTTAGGTGGACCGTAAGATTAAGTGGAGTGGCATATATTTGATGAAAGCTGTATATGACGAAATTTGGTTGCCATTGTTTTATTATGAAAAGTGCTGGTTTATACATAACTGTGTATGTGTGACTAACTGCATCAGAATTAGACATACTTTTATAATCCTAGAGGGAAATTATAGTTTCAGTACAAACCGTTCGTCACAATACATCACATACATTAGGGTGGGGGGGCTGAGAGGGCAGGGAACAGATTAACTGGGGCCATGCTGCCTGGTTTCCAATGGTTACCTGGCTGCCCAGGTCCCGGCAGTTACCTAGCGCTGCCTTGGTCTCTATGGAACGACAGGAGCCACAATGGGGAAAGAGAGGGGAAAAACATATTTCACACTTTATCCTCGACAGGATACAGTTTAAGATATCAAAAACCTCAGCATATAATGAGCACATGTAAACACAAGACAGACATTAGAGCAGAGGAGTCACATCGGAGGCATAGTCACATGAAGTCAATCTGACATAATGAGACATTAGGTGTGTGTGTATGATGAGTGCATTCAATTTATGAACGCTGATCACAGGCAATGTCCTTGATAAGATGCAAGTTAATCAATAGTCACTGAGCACATCCACAGATGTTTTGCGGGTAAGAGAGAGGGGGAGCAGACTTCTGTGCCCTTTCGCCATATCATCCAGGGGAGATTAGATACAGGGGTAGGTCAAATCCAGAATAACACTTTTGTTTTGAGAGCAGGCTGCACAGGAATTTCCCTCACCCTCGAGTCTTTGTCTAGCTGGCTCTTTCGTGGCGAAATCCAATATTCTAAATGTGTGGGGCCAGGGACAGGCAGGGAGGCGACCGCCTCCTTCAACAGTCAGAAAAGAATGTTGCATGCTTAACTTTCTCTTTCTTTGTCCAAAATGTAACGTATAATGGTTAAACCGTGGTTTAAACACCACATGCAGTTATCCGCAGTTATGCTTGAGGAATTTTTATTACCTATCATCCTGCACAAATTCCACCCTCCCTTCCCAACACGGCTAGCGGTTACCTTGGTAACGGCGTCTACATGAGCTGGCGTCCTCAGTCATGCAGGCAGCGGCCATCTTGTGAGTGTCTCATGACTGTCCCCCACCTCGTAATCAGTGGTCATCCTGGTGACGTGTCAGACGTCCCTCCACCTAACGCACCCCCTCCCTTTTCCTTCTCTCTCTCTCCGCCTAAGTTCTAAGGGTTATCGAAAACAATTGTTTGGAATTATTATCAATGCATTTGAAAACCCGTTGTCATTATACACTGTTCATGGTCTGAAGCTACACTGGTTGAACCTAATTTAAGAACTTAAACTCATAGTCATTTATACATTCTTGCTGCTATTTTGAAGAAAATTATTCAATGCACTGTTATCACTGTTTAACTAGGACATTTCTCTGAGACTTTTGAATGAAATCGTAGATTTTTCTTTTCTTTTTTTTTGTTAAACTCCATTTACATTGTGTTTATTCGTAGTAGTGGGTATTGTTGATTAGATGCTAAATCTACTATAATTGGATTATTAGTAAATAAAGGTACTAATATTTTAACCTGTAGTAGTTTTTGGTTTGCAGAATGGGCGCTTAATCACTCTCAAACACTGCCATTTTTGGTTAACAATTGAAGTATACAGAGATAATTTTCTTTAGTAAAAGGAAAACATGTCTTTAATAAATGGGGTCTGTTGGTACTGTTCCAAGGAGAAGACTAAAGAATTTGGTGAGTAACCAAACTCACAATCGTAATTGTTAACTAATGGTCATAAATTGATTTTTACTCTTGATTTTTAATGACCTATTAATTAACTATAACTTTCAGTCCCAGTTATTTAATAGATCAGAAATCTACCGGTAAATATCACAACACTCCTTTAATTTCTTTTTTTTGCTTTTCCATTCCTGTTCTACTTACATTGCAGTGTCCATATAATCTGTAAAACTTCCTACATAATTATAATGAAGCAATTTATATGCAGAAAACAAGCGGAACACTACGGCGATTGCCCTACTGCTCCACTTGTGAAAGCAAAATCTATTGGGCTCTTTTTGGCATCAAGACAATTATTCTTATTGCCACATCACCAGACAAGACACTGTAAAAAAAAGGAATTTAAGAAAATGTATTTATTTAAATCATACTGAATTTCAGTGTCAACTATACACAGAACTGTGTTGAGGTGTGTATTAACTCAGAACAATTAAGGTACATTCACACCGAACGTAAATTTCACAGCAGGGGAAAAACTATGTGAGGCAAAGGTAGTGAGGCAAATGGCACAACTCTAAGTAAATACGATGATATTTTGTTTATTGGATTTAAAAATATATCTGAACTTCTGTTTCTGCATGGTGAAATCCTGTCAAGGACCAGATGTTGCTTTGAGCTAAAGAGAAAGAGGCAGTGGAGACGGGATTTCTTTAATCAAAATTAAAGATAGAAAGAATAATGTTGACGAAGGAGGAAGTAGCGAATACTCTTAAGAGGTGGATAAATGACTTTAGAAACAAAAAGAAGTTCTAATTTAGCTCTAGAATAACCATTTCTCTGTCCTACCTCCAGCACAGACACCGATCAGCTGATGCCTTCTCTCCCCCACTTAGCCACTGTCTGTCCAGCAGGCTTTGCAGATCCTCAGCTCTCCTCCTTCCATCTCCTGTAGTTTGCCTCTAGAGGCTAGCTCCAGCTGGTTGTAGCCTCTCCCCTCAGCATTTGCTCACTACCAACTTCATCAATTTTCAAAACATCTAGCAGTACATTTAAAAAGGTAAAACTGATTGCATGCATTAATATCTGGCCACCCTTTGCTCGGTTAGTATGGCATCATCGCTCAACTTTGACAAACTGCGCGCTCGACTTACTCTGTTCACGCTCGGCTCTATCTTTCTCCTCGCTCGCATCAATCAAATAGTAAATTTTAAATCCTAGAAAAATACAACTAGACCAGCTTAGGAAATAAAGCATTTGAAATATATGGTTGTTTTTAAATAATAAATAATTAACTATAGCAGCTGACCCACAGTGTTTTTTGTTTAAATTTTTTTTTGTTTCTTTTAACTTGTTATCAATTGTGTTATTAGTTTAATCTGTAAAGGTTACTGGTTGCCCCCCCCTCCAAAAAAAAAAAAGAAAATGACATCTGACTTACTTCCTTTAGGGCACAGGTGTCAAAGTGGTTCCAGAAAGGGCCATGTGGCAGCTGGTATTCTTTCCACCCAAGCAGTAGCACACCATTCATCTCATCATCATCAGGTTAAGACTAGACTCATTAAAAAACCAGTAGCCACACGGCCCTTTTTGGAACCACTTTGACACACCCCTGTTTTAGGGTGATGTTAGAAGTTCATTTGAGTCTGCAGCCAGAAATCCGGTATCGCTGATGTTGCACACCTTGGCTGCAAGTAGTTCATCTTTATCACCAAGTCCCATAGAAACAGTGACTGGACAGCCAGAGTCAAACTGTCCAGCAAGATATGACAAGGTGTGTGTTTGATTTTATGTAATAGTTTCTCAGTTATATTTAAGTGTTAATTTCTGTTTGATAGTTTTTGTGTATGTTTTCCGGAGACGGCGCCGACCTCTGGGAAGCATGAGGTCCAGACGCCGGAAGGACTGGAGCAGGTCCTGGAGACGCAGGACCTGGGACCGGAGGCTGGACCCGGAGATGCAGGAGCTGGGTCCGGAGACGGCGCAGACCTCGGGGAAGCGTGAGGTCCAGAGGCCGGAAGGACTGGAGCAGCTCCCGGAGACGCAGGAGCTGGGTCCAGAGACGGCGCCGACCTCGGGGAAGTGTGAGGTCCGGACGTCGGAAGGACTGGAGCTGGTCCTGGAGATGCAGGAGCTGGGCTGGCAGAGCGAAGGTCCAGCTTGGGAGGCGGAGGGCGGCCATCCAGAGCTGCTATGGCGGCCTCGCACTCCCAGTCTACTTCCCTCTGGAGCTCCACCAACTCCGGGAGGGGAAAACGTGGTACCCAATAGTCCAGCAACCAACCCAGGTGTATCACGAACCTCAGCCGCCTCTCGGCGACTTTGGGGTTTATCTTCTCCTCATAATACTCCTGGATCATTGTCAGCAGTTCTTCCTGGTCCATGATCAGTAACATGCCTCACCGTTCTTTTGGTAGGGTCCTTCTGTCAGGAAGCAGTTGTGGTGAAGGTGGTGAGGCAGAGGCAGAAACCAGGATGCGGTGAAAAAAGAGGTTTTTAATGATGAATAATCCCAAAAGTCTACAGTCAGCGGTAAAGTCCTCAGGCCATGCAGCACGGCTTAAACAGAATCCAGGGTTTAACACCGGTAGCACTGGACATACGAGAGGCTGAAGAAAACAACGAGCAGTGGCTAGAGAGCTAGACAAACTAGACAATCTCAGACATCTTAGACAAGGACCCGACGATGAACAGAAGACACAGGTGGATTTAAATACACACTGAGGTAATCAGGGAAACGAGAGACACCTGGGGGGTAATCAAGGGAGGACAGGACAACACGGAGAGCAGAGCACAGAGACAACAGAAAGCTCAAAAAAGGAGCACAGAACTACAGATAATGACACACGGGGAACAGGGGTATTCTGGTGAAAGCAGGTGTGAGGTGAGTGTAAGGTCTACTATAAATTTGTTCTGAACCATTGCAGGGTGTAACTGTAGTATTTTTGTGTATTTGCAGGACTTCGACTCACTGATTGTAGAGAAAAAGCTAAAGCTTGAATCTCTTAATTTCAGTATTTTTATTTTAGGTGATTTGTCTAATTTGCAACAGCGAATATCCAGAAGAGGAGACCACAGTCCATGTTAGTCTCTGTGGGAAGAGGTAATAGAATATTAATTCTGTGTAGGTATGTAAGAATACCATTCTTAACATGTGCGTTTATTCTTGAACTGTGTTCCATCCACAGTTTTGCCTCCACTGCCCCAGCATCTCAAGACAATGTTATGCGTTCTGCTAAAACTCTTGAATGTCCACTTTTAGTTGGTTGGCATTTAAAACTGGTCACAAATTATGTGGTTTAATTATAAATTTTATGTGAATCAGCTAAGATTTTGAGTAACTATGGACTTAATTGAACAATAATTTTACCACTTGTTGGATTTATTACTTTAGGTTGATAATGCAGCAGATGCAGAATCTCTTATGAGGCTGGCTGAGGACATAGTAAGCTGTGGATACACCACCCCAATCAAAATGGACAACAAATAAGCCATAACTCATGTCGTTGCTAATTCTTTCCAAACATCCCTTTATTTTTAAGCCTGATGCCGACTTCATCATGATGAATTGCCAACCACAGTGCAGTGAAAAGGGAACATCCAGAGAGAGAAGTGAAAGTAAGATTACTAACTTCCTACAAGATTTCTTGGAGGAGATTGAAATATTAGGTATAACATTAAACATAAGGTTAATAAAGTGTTAATTAAAGGATTTATTTAAATGAACAGATTTCGTTAGATAACAATTCAAAGAGCAAAAGACTCAACTGCTTGAAACAAATTGTCTTAATGCATTCTTTTCATAGCTGGAGAAACGGCAAGTGCAACAGCTGAAGTGTCGGAGTCCATTGATGTCCAGGATGTGCTTCAGTGGATGACAGGGCAAGCCCACATTCCCATTCTTCCTAGTGAAAAGCAACATTTCAGAATAACGTTTAAGTTTGACCACGAATGCGGGGAGCATCTAGGGGCTCACTCAACTGGTTATGCAGTAGTGAGTGCATGCACTTGTACAGTCACTTTTCCAGTACAACATCTGACCACTTACTCTGACTTTAGAAAGATCATGTCAAAAGCTGTTCGGTATGGGGGTGGATTCCACAGAATTTAAGCTTGTTTTTACTTTGTAGAAGAACTGGAAAAAAAAAGAATCTTACTATGTATTCTTGGCTGGTTTCCAGTGCAAACATCTCGCTACACATTACATAACACAAACATAACTTGCTGATAAGTTACTTAAGTAACTTACTTAAGTAACTTATCGGCAAGATATGGCAGCTTTTTTTAAAGTCAGCAATTCCTTAAATATTGATTTGTCATGTTTGGATTTTTTTTAAGTCCCGAGCCCACATGCAGAACACCAACACAAGAGAGCTTTATCAGATTAAGATGTTTATTTAGAGAGATGTAACAGGGGAGCGAGGCGAAAGTCAGGTCCACCGGCAGGAGTAGACACTGGGAGAGAGAGCAGACTGATGAGTTCACCGCCAGTAGGAAAACAGAGTAGCTGAGTGTCAAAGGTGGGTCTTACTGTTTCGAAGATGGGTTCCAGGTTTCGGAGGGAGGTTTTGGTATCTGGGGTCTTTGTTTCCTGTGTGGGTCCAGGAGCAACGGAGGAGTGCGGTGGGAACGGACAGGTTGACTCAAGATGATCGGAGAATCC